>JADBJO010026150.1:20000-22853 GCA_016801955.1 Conus betulinus | reverse complement strand
TGAATATTGTTTGTACAGCCCTAAAGAAGACCCAATAAGTCAAGATGCATTGTGTCTCTGTGGAGAATGTGTTCCTTTCTTTGGTGGCTCAGTGATTCTGTTTTTCTGTTTGTTTTGTAATGTTGCAGTTTCTGCCTACACTGGCCCCACTGTGAAACCCTCTTTAAAGAGAAAGCCTCATAGTCTGCAGCCCTTCAGGCCCTTCTCTTACAGTCACAGACCTCAGTGTTGATTTCTCTCCACCCATTGGTGAAGTCCTGTGGGGTCACTGGTATCAGCCAATTCATGGAGACTGTCACTGGACAGATGTGATTGCACTCTTGAGAGGGAGAGCTCAGTCAAGCTGACTCCACAAATAATTGTCAGTAGGGGGCTTACTAGGTGGTGTCCTGGCTGTTCGTCAGATCATAGCAAGCACCACTTAACACCACCAAAGTGACTGGGCAACAGTGGGTCATCTCTTGTGGGGGTCACCTCATGCATGACAAGGCATTGACTGCTCCCTGTAGACTGACGTGTGTGGGGGCCAAGGCTTGGCGGGATGAGCCACGCTGTGGCTGTGGATGAGGAGCTGGAATGAGCCGTGTGGGGGCAACGCCTGTGAGTTGGCTTGGAAGATGGAAGACAGCGTAATGGATTTAAAAAAAAAAAAAAAAAAAAAAAAAAAAAAAAAAAAAAAAAAAAAAAAAAAATCAAGTAGGCATGTTCCAGATTATTTTACCGGCTGCAGCTGGTTATTTAACATCTGTTGCAGTAAATTTTAAGTAAAGAAAATGATTTTTGCATCTTTAGTATTGTGTCTTAAAGTTAAAGATTAATATTGAGAAGGCCACTGAAAATGATGACTAGGATTACAATAGACTCTGTAGACTCAGGCTTTGTCTGGAATGCTGGTAATAATGGACTGACCCTTTGCTTTTTACAAGATTTAATACTCTGATGGACGGTGCCCCACTATTATGAACAGCCTGCAGCAGAGTGTTCTCAGAATCTGTCCTGATGCAGGGTGCTTATCATAAAGGACATACTGATTGCAGCACTGATTATAGCTGAAGCTGAACTCTGGCTGCTCAAAGACAACAGTGACTTTGGTTTTGACATTAACATGAGTGTTGTATTATCATATACTGGACTCTTTACTTTTAAGGTGACAATTTATAAACTGTCTAATGTAGCCTTTATTTTAATAAGTTTTTTTTTTTTTTTTTTTTTCAAAAGTCAGTACAGCTTTTTATGGGAATGTAAAATAAAAATATAAACTTCTATCTCTTGAGTGTTTATGTATTTTCCTGGTGTATCGATCCACCACATCATAGTTTGTACCCTCACAGAGGCCTTAAAACTGGAATATAAAATTCTACCTCTTGAGTGTTGATGCATTTTCCTGGTTTACTGATCCACCCAGCATAGTCTGTATCCTCACAGAGGCCTTAAAACTTGTTGAAGCACAGTGAGAGCTATCTGCAGCACTAAAGTCATGGTTCCTCTGATAGACACACATGGGGTGCAGCCACAGAAATACAACAAAAAACAGTTTACTGCTTCAAATTATATTATCTAAGTCACTATTAAAATCAGTCACATCCACATGGCACATGTAAGAACACTATCATCACTGGAGGGGGGGGGGGGGGGGGGGGGGGGGGGGGGGGGGGTTCTAAATTTTGGGCATTTTTTGCTAAATCAAGAAGTTTCCCATTCTCTGACATGTGTGTGTGTGTGTGTGTGTGTGTGTGTGTGTGTGTGTGTGTGTGTGTGTGTGTGTGTGTGTGTGTGTAGTCCTATGTTCTGGGGGGGGGGGGGGTGTTGAGGGGCTGGGGAGACATGTCTCTGGAAGGAATAGTCAGAAGACTATGTCACTGTGGGATTAGAGATGGGAGGGATGCGGGACAATGTGAGATTTCTGATTTTATTTTTTACACTGACTTCCTTACCTCACATAACACAGGCAGTTTCCTTGTATTTTGATTATGCACAGAGCTTTAGATTTTTTTTTCAATCATCATGGGACACATCAGATGGCAGCTTAAAATGAGGGGATAAAATGCAAGAGCATGACACAAACTTTTAAGGTAACATCTCAGAGCTTTCATGCAGTTTTAACCAGTTGTTAGCAGTTAAAGCATCATGAATTTGCTGTTAACTGTACTTTCACTTGGTGAACACTGTGTTCAAGTTTACTAACAAGTGCTGTATGTGCGTGTGTATGATGTATGTGTGTGTGTGTGTGTGTGTGTGTGTGTGTGTGTGTGTGTGTGTGAGAGTGTGTGAGAGAGAGAGAGAGAGAGAGAGAGAGAGAGAGAGAGAGAGAGAGAGAGAGAGAGAGAGAGAGAGAGAGAGGAGAGAGAGAGAGAGAGAGAGAGAGAGAGAGAGAGAGAGAGAGAGAGAGAGAGAGAGAGAGAGAGAGAGAGAGAGACTCAGAGAGAGAGAGAGAGAGAGAGAGAGAGAGAATAGAGAGAGAGAGAGAGAGAGACTGACACAAGTTTATTGAATAGGCCATAGCCCCTTTCAATAGGTGGATATAGCACACACACACACACACACACACACACACACACACACACACACACAGAGAGAGAGAGAGAGAGAGAGAGAGAGAGAGAGAGAGAGAGAGAGAGAGAGAGAGAGAGAGAGAGAGAGAGAGAGGAATATGTGAACATCACTTTTGAGAACTGCACATTCACAATTATGATATTAGACTAAAGAAAAAAAAAGTGTGTGTGTGTGTGTGTGGGGGGGGGGGGGGGGGGGGGGGGGGGGGGGGTTGGTGGCAGATGGGTTAGGAAAAAAAAGGTAGGGAAAGTAAAGGTGGAAAGCAATGAGTAGTGGAGGTGGGTGGGTGGGGGGGGGGGG
>JADBJO010026150.1:15000-17500 GCA_016801955.1 Conus betulinus | reverse complement strand
TTTGAAATGCAAACTGATTTCCAACAGAGGGACACATATACACTGACTTACAGCTGTACACAGCAAAGAATGATTTTCACATTAACTTTGATAAAGGACTAAATTTGTACTTTATTGACACTAATGCACTCATCATGAATTGTCCCCTGTGGGGGGGGATTAAATGATGATTTTTTTTTCCCTCATGTCACAAGAATCAGGTCTCAGAGGAGGTGGGTTTGGAAAAAAAAAAAAAAACAAAAAAAAAAAAAAAAATCACCTCTGAAATAAAGGCACCCTTTATCATACCAAGAAAAATGAACAAAATGAGAGCAGTTCCCAGCAGAATTTGGCAGCTGTCCATCCCGTGGAATATTAATTTCTAAGGAAAAAAAAAATGAATTGTGTCTGACTGACAGATGGGAGAGACAACTAACTATCAGTGCAGTGGCTTCACTGTACTCCCATCAACTATGCACAAACTGCTTGTTGTATCAGTCTGAGCAGGTGATTACATTATAATTTATATATATAGAGACACTCTTTCCCATCTTTTTTTTTCACGCGCTGGGGTAATCCTAAGAATTTGCAGTGTTTCAAACTGACTGTTCATCATGAAAATATGATTTTATGGGATACTTCAAATTAAAATTTGAAAAAAAAAAAAAAAGAAAAAAAAAAAAATTACAGCACATTGAATACACTCTTCCAAACTTGTACTCACCATGACCATACTGTGTTTAAAAAAATGTCAGTAAAATCTAAAATGTTGTTGGCAAGTGCTTCAGCAGCCGGCATCATTTCAATGCAGGCAAAAATTGCACATCGGCTGTTACATACTATCACAGAGCTAATACTAGGTGCTTTCAAAGGATTCACAGATCAACGTAAGAGTGTGGTACCATGTAGTAAGCTATTCATTTTAGACGGGTATTGATTAAAGTTCTTTCATGTGTGTATCACGTCTTCAATAGGGTCAGTGGTTGCAGAACTGATGAAGGGGAAATATATGTATTTGTGTGTGGAGAAGGGGGAGGGGGGGGGGGGGGGGGGGGGGGGGTGTGCAGAGCACCTGTGCACAAGCACCGTTCTCTGGTTTAAAGATGAACACGATTCCATATACTGGAAGTCGGAACTGGATCGGCATTGAGCAATCGCCGAATTGCACTCTGAGATTAGAGCTTTTAAAAATGATATGGGTTATTAATTTACACTTTAAACGTCCAAGAGTAACACCCGCTTTTACGAACTAATCTGCTCAATTTAACTAAACATCAAGTTTTTTGTGTTGTTTGTTTAGCTTTCTACAGGAGAGGGGCATGAAATGGAATCTTCTCACAGCAATCAGTCTTAAGTGGATAAAAGCAGGTCGTGCTGAGGGTGCCGGCTATTCTCAACCTATCGGTTGCAACGTGTAAATGACCGTGTGTGTAGGTATATCAAAATTAAATCATTTAAAAACACGTCCGCACACGGGGAAAAAAAAAGGCGGGAACTTTGATTTCACTAGGCCTACTCCCTTTTCATTCCAAACACTGCTTTCCGTCATTCATCCCGATCTTTTCAGCTCTAGAAATAATGGAAATACTGGAACATGACATAACAGCTTCAGATTTCAAATATCAGTTTTAGTACATTTTGAAGATTAAAAAAGTTCTTGTACGGGAGAGGAGTGTGAAGAAAAAAAAAAAGTTTCCTTGCCGGAATGGCAGTCATTTTCTGCAGTCATGTACACTGCACTAGAAAAGACCTGTTAACAACTGGATAACAACGACGCTGATTCTGATGAAAAAAAAAAAATTAAAATGGTACCATTTCTTTCCCATTTACAACGTTTCTCTAGTGACGGCAGTGACGCGAGGGACAGGAACATGCGAGAGAGAGAGAGAGAGAGAGAGAGAGAGAGAGAGAGAGAGAGAGAGGGGGGGCAGGCAGACAAACAGGCAGGCAGATAGGCAAACAGAGACATACAGACAGACAAACAGGCAGGCAGGCAGGCAGGCAGACAGAGACATACAGACGGACAGACAGACAAACAGGCAGGCAGACAGACAGAAATGTGGGAAGGAGTAAAAAGAGAGAAGGGTGGTCATTGGTCAATAATGATGACATTCAACTCACTTTCTTCAGTGGTTGAAACGTTACATGCTTAGTTCTCATTTCTCATGTCTTAAGCAATCCATCAAAATGTTGTTTTATCATTAATTCACCTTTTCCTTTAAACAGAAAATCAGAGGCGTGGGACAAAATGAAGAGTGGAGGGGACCAGGGGTAAGGTAAATACATGTGTTGAAACAAACTGATGTTGAACATAGGTGGGTCATATCATTATGCATAAAGAAGGGGGCCGTAGGGGGCAGGGGAGCAGGAGCAGGGGGTGGGGATGGGGGGTAGGGGGCAAACTGGAAGTTGAAAGTGTAAATCGTGGACATGACGCCCCTTCAATTTCTATGGAATCAGGGAGCAGCAAGAGCACATTTGTCAGTGGCATCGGAAAACATTTCGCATTGGGCGGGCGTGC
>JADBJO010026150.1:0-5000 GCA_016801955.1 Conus betulinus | reverse complement strand
TGAATGACAAATACCACGTAACCCGTTTTGCTTTTCTTCCTAATAAACGTCTGCATGTGATACAAAACACTCGCAAGATTTCCACGTAGAGCAAGACCAGAAAAGACCACAATGATTATTTTGTAAATGTCTATCGTTAACAGATGACCGCATGAGGACATTTCATCCACAGGCGCTACACATTTTCCTGTGAAGGTAACTGGCAACACAAGTGAACAACACAGCCTGTAGTTGTCACTAAAGACTTGCTGCAAGTCTTCCATTTCTTTTATGACGTCAGGACTAAAATCAGAGGTGGGACAACCACGCAGATTGAGAACTTTCAGTGACCTGAACAATTGTTTTCCTGTCAATGAGTCCAATCCACTGTGGGACAAATCTAAAATTTGAATTTGAGGCATGATTTCCGACGACCACATGTGTAGGAAGTTTAACAATACTCTGATTCAGAACTCGGGAGGAAGTAGTGAAGTGATGTACACAATGTCACTAGGGAGTAGTGAAGTGATGTACACAATGTCACTAGGGAGTAGTGAGTGATGTACACAATGTGATGTACACATGATGTACACTGTCACTAGGGAGTAGTGAAGCGATCTACACAATGTCACTAGGGAGTAGCGAAGCGATCTAAACAATGTCATTAGGGAGTAGCGAAGTGATCTAAACAATGTCACTAGGGAGTAGCGAAGCGATCTAAACAATGTCACTAGGGAGTAGCGAAATGATCTAAACAATGTCACTAGGGAGTAGCGAAATGATCTAAAACATGTCACTAGGGAGTAGCGAAGTGATCTAAACAATGTCACTAGGGAGTAGCGAAGTGATCTAAACAATGTCACTAGGGAGTAGCGAAGTGATCTAAACATGTCACTAGGGAGGAGCGAAGTGATCTAAACCATGTCACTAGGGAGGAGCGAAGTGATCTAAACCATGTCACTAGGGAGGAGCGAAGTGATCTAAACAATGTCACTAGGGAGTAGCGAAGTGATCTAAACAATGTCACTAGGAGGAGTAGCGAAACAATGTCATCTAAACAATGTCACTAGGGAGTAGAAAGGTCCCTCACATGGTGCATGGTTTTTAGGTGATGTCTTCAGTGCCTTTAGGGAACAGCCTGGTCTGCGGCACGTGTAGCACTGTGTGAGGTAACACACATTGTGTCACTTGGGAGCAGGCTGTTACTTGGTACCTAGTGCACCGTGTGAGGTAATGCCTTCAGTGCCTTTAGGGAGTAAACTGGTCTGTGGTCCATGTAGAACTGTGTGAGGTGTTGTACAGAGCGTGCGTAGGTGATGTATACAGTGAGACTAAAGAGTTGGATTATCACCTGGTACACATTGCACTGGGTGTCATGATGCAAAACAAGCGTCATCTTTAAATGTCCATGTGACTGTGGACGTGAGGAAGGGGGGGGGGGGGGGGGGGGGGGGGGGGGGAGGGGGGAGGAGGAGGGGGGAAAATGAACGAACGACAGTCAAAAATGGAGAAAAAGGGGATATGCGTCTTTCCTTGATGAAACAGCTTCATTTATCCGATTGATAGTGGTAATCTTCCTTAACAATTCACTGAGTGTGTGGTGTGTGTGTGTGTGTGTGTGTGTGTGTGTGTGTGTGTGTGTGTGTGTGTGTGTGTGTGTGTGTGTGTGTGTGTGTGTGTGTGTGTGTGTGTGTGTGTGTCTCTCTCTCTCTCTCTCTCTCTCTCTCTCTCTCTCTCTCTCTCTCTCTCTCTCTCTCTCTCAACATAGGCCCAGTGTTGTACTTACATTGCAACCATTCACACCGATGCCATTTACAATCGTTCGAACAAACCTCATTAAGACAACATCAACTGGAGTAGCCGTGTGGTTTGCGTGCATAACAAATGCTACATTATTTGACCAAGAGATATATTTCTAGAGCGATCTCGCAATACATTGAAATGTTTATAACCGTTGTTGAGAAACGGGCCATTTACAAAGGCTGAAGTATCATTGCTCACTTCAAACACGCGTAGTGTATGGCATGGGGTATGACAACAGCACCGTTGTAAAACTGTTTCTGAAGACTTTGGACTTTAGCACCGCCTACCTGTAGGTAAACATGTACGACAAATAATGAGAAAAGTAAACGATAGTTTTCATGTAATGACTTGTCAATAGAAAAATGCACGCGGAGAAGAACGTGGTGGTCTATTGATCAAGTGCTCTGTACTGAGGAAGCAATAATGACTTAACTTATGCCCAAGTTTGCTCCATCAAACCTATCTATCTATCCATCCATCCATCCATCCATCTACCTCCTATCTATCTATCTATCTATCTATCTATCTATCTATCTATCTATCTATCTATCTATCTATCTATCTATCTATCTATCTATCCATCTGGCCATCTATCTTTCTAATTATTTATCTATCTATGTTCTATGCATCAATCTGTACTTCTGTCTGCCTGTCTGTCTGTGTATGCATGCATGCTTGTCTACCTGTGCGTCTGTGTGTTGATGATTAATCTTCACTGGCAGCATTTGTTCCATCGTAATAAATCCTGAAGACAGTATCATTTATCTGCTTGTTCCGAGTCCTTTCATCCGCTGGATCAGACTCATCATGGAGACATCAGTGATTCGTGCCTGTGCTCCCCTCGCATCACACACAGCTGTACCACAGCATAATGTGATGATAACCTCATCACATACAACTGTATCACAGCTCATGATCTGATGATAGCCTCATGACACACAGCTGTACCACAGCTCATAATGTGATGATAACCTCATCACACACCAGATATACCACAGCTCATAATGTGATGATAACCTCATCACATACAGCTGTACCACAGCTCATAATGTGATGATAACCTCATCACACACAGCTGTACCACAGCTCATAATGTGATGATAACCTCATCACATACAGCTGTACCACAGCTCATGATCTGACGATAGCCTCATGACACACAGCTGTACCACAGCTCATAATGTGATGATAACCTCATCACATACAGATATACCACAGCTCATAATGTGATGATAACCTCATCACATACAGCTGTACCACAGCTCATAATGTGATGATAACCTCATCACATACAGCTGTACCACAGCTCATAATGTGATGATAACCTCATCACATACAGATATACCACAGCTCATAATGTGATGATAACCTCATCACACACAGATATATCACAGTCATAATGTGATGATAGCCTCATCACATACAAATATACCACAGCTCATACTGTGATGACAGCTCATACTGTGATGACAACCTCAACACCAAGGGCTCGAAAATAGAATCCAAACAGCACCCCTATGCAGCCAGCGAAAGGGAGAAGAACTAAACGAAAAAGCAAGTATGATAAAGAAATGAGTAGCTGAAAAAACTAAAATCACCATGCATAAAATGTAGGAGAATATCTTTGAGCTTAGCCTGGAGGATCCATATAAGGATGCAGGGGAGCTAACACAAATGTGTCACGAGCCAGAGAGGTCAGCTCATCTATTTGATACAATAGTTCCATTATTTTCGGTCACGTAAGTGCTGATGCAGCTACGAATTGTGCAGAACAGCCTTTGCGTGGATATTCCAAGTGATGCAATCTCCCACTGACTGACCCCAAAATAATGGGTTGGACAATTTAATTTTAGAGGAAAGCAAATGCAAGCTAAAAAATCCTCCGTCATCATGTTAATGACTCAGGAAAGACTTTAAATAAAAAAAAATAAAAAAAAAAAAAAAAGGGTTTTTTGGGGGGAGTAAATGCATGCACACACACACACACACACACACACACACACACACACACACACACACACACACACACACACACACACACACACAACACCACACACACAAACTGAAGAAGAAGAAGAAGAAGAGAAGAAGAAGAAGAAGAAGAAGAAGAAGAAGACAACAACAACAACAACAACAACAACAACAACAACAACAACACACAACACACACACACACACACACACACACACACACACACACACACACACACACACACACACACACACACACACACACACACACACACACACACACATCTAGCACACCGTTGCCAGGAACAAAGAAAGAAAGGAATAAAAATGCTGTCCTATTGTGTCTTAACAGCTGAAAAAACTGTGTTGTACACAAATCAGTCCATCCGCTGTGTTGCAAATGCTCATGATTAATGTTGGTCTGTGTGTTGGGTCGTTTTTGTTGTTGATGTTGTTGTTTTGTTGTTGTTGTTGTTGTTGTTGTTGTTGTTGTGTTATTGGTGGTGTTGTTGTTCGACATATTTTAGCACTTTCATACAACAGGCATTACATGAGTCGCATGGCTAACTTGCATCTATACTGTAAAAAACTCTCGAAATAAGTTCATTCCACGTTTCTTTTGATTTGTTTCACATGTACGAAAAAGTTTCCTACTGGGAAAAAATGATTTATTGTTTTTGTCAGCAGACCAAAACGATGCGTTGAAAAACAAGGAATGGCCTCCCACACAACAGAACCCCCAAGGCGACTAGCCCTTATGCAAGATGAACAGTGACGGCCCGAAGAAAGCTAACATGCTGATTCAACGTGATGGGTTGTCTTTTCTCTACAACGCAGCTGGAGCCTTAGGCCATAGCTGACACAATTAAAGACCAGCTGCTTACTCTGAAACATACTGAGTTTGTAATGGATGCCCTGCTGCGCAAAAGTCACTGAACTTCTGAAGACAAATCGTGATATCAGGTGATCGCCTGAAGATGGCCCCACGCCATCCAACACTGGTGGGTGCTGCGGGTAGTAAGGAATCTCTTCATATCTTTGGGTGCAGCTATGCACAGCAGGGCACAGCTGTTGCAGATCAAATCCCTCAATCTGTTTATCCAGACATTTTCTGTCTGCTACCTTCCCATGTAGTGCAGACCTAGAGAGTCATGATGAGTGCAGGAGAGATTTGACCTACTGGCATAATTATTCATTGAAAACATAGACGTTTGCCTACACGTTATGCCCCGCACCAAAACTCTCTCT
>JADBJO010026149.1:0-15000 GCA_016801955.1 Conus betulinus | reverse complement strand
TTCGCATCCAATGACACTTTTTTCGTTGCTGTACGTAGTGTGCTCGCAGCCGCCATTTGCAATAGGGCAAGGGACACAATTCTGTTTTCCGAGTTCTCGATTCCAAATCGATCAAATGCTTACCCGTCACAGCTTGAGGTGACTCATTGGCATACTGCAGCACGTGGGAGTTACGAGTGTCGTAGTGATAGGTGTGGTGAGGAGGAACATGTACGGAGTCGATCACGATGTCTCCATTATGGAATTTGAAGAATGTCGACAGCTGGATCTGACGTCGTTCGTCTTCAAGCGGTGCCCGGTGAAGTTGTTCGTACATCGCACTTACGCTGGAAGTCTGACGATAGCGGTTGACTACCCAGCGTGCCGCCTTCGTTGACCTTTTCAAGCGCCGTTTTGTCCTCTTCCTGGTATGGTCCCATACTTGGCAGGCATACTCCAGGGTTGGGCGAACCAGAGCTTTGTAGGCTCTCTCCTTTCTCTTGATGGAGCCTATGTTGAGGTTCCGCTTGACCAAGCCAAGGGTCTTGGAGGCTTTGTTGGCGATGTTGCTGATGCGGGGGTTCCCATTTCAAATTGGTAGAGACAGGGTAACACACCCAATACTTTTCCTCCATATGGTCCGGAGATTTTGGCCATGCAGGTGGTGAGTGGTCTTAAGTTTTTCGCCAAAGTGCAGTACGTGGCAGTTGTCCGGGTGGAGGGACATGAGCCAAGTCTGCCCCCATGCTTCCAGCATATCCAGGTCTTCTTGGAGGATGGATTGATCGATAACCTTCCTGATAGTCTTGTGGTAGACAGTGTCGTCTGTGAAGAGTCGGACGGTTGAGGAGAGACCTGCCGGGATGTGATTTATGTAGGACAGGAAGAGGCAGGGACCCTTCCTGGGGGAGTCATGTGGGACACCTGACTGCACCCCTATAAACGCCGGCGTTGTTCCATCCACTTCCACTTCCTGTTGTCTGTCCGTCAGGAAGTTCTGTATCCATCAGTTAACATGAACCCTGATAACATAGTGTTGGAGCTTATAGACTAAAAGCGAATGGCAGACCTTGTCGAAGGCTTTGAAGAAATCCAACACCACGACGTCGTGCTGTCTGCCTTTCTCTCGGTCAAGATTGATTTCATCCATAAGTCCGAGCAGCTGGTTGACACAAGAAACGACCCCGGAGGAACCCGCGCTATTGTTTTCAGATGCTGTGTTTCTCAGCAAAGCTCATCCCTGTGTGGACCAGTATGTGCTCGTGGATTTTTCCAGGCATGGTTGTCAATGACATTGGACGGTAGTTTTCTGGCCTGTAGTGCTCCCCAGTCCCTGGGAACAATTCCTGTATCGACGCATGACTGGTAGAGCAAGGTGAGAGTGGGCGAGAGAGTTCATCTGCGAGTTCCTTATGTAAGCGGGGACTGATGTTGTCCAGTCCAGGCGCTTTCCGGGGGTCAAGGTTCTTTAGCAGTTTGCGCACTCCTTCTTCTGTGGTAGAGATGGTGTCGCAACAAGGCCCGGGTGCGTTAGAGCTGAGACGTGTTCTTGCAGTGAAGTCGGTGGAAGAGCAAGGGAAACTTTTACTGTAGGCGGACTGGAACTGTCGGTTTAGAGTCCCTGCCTGCTCCTCCTTGGCCTCCAAAATCAGTTTACCATCGATCTCGAGAGGGGGGGGGGGGGGTGGGGGTGGGTGGGGGGGGACATTTGCCGGTTCTTGCCGCTTTGACTTGATGTGAGTCCAGAGGTTCTTGTCCGTCTTCACATTCCCGTCACCTCTGTCCATAATTAGCTCTGCAGTTTGGGCCCAGTAATTACTTTGAACCTGGCGCTGGACTTGGCGCTTGAGCTTCTTGAGCACTGTACCGATAAATGTCCTGGGTTGCCAGATTTCTTCCATTTTTTGTAAGCCCTGTCTCTCCACCTAATAAGCCTCTTGGTTGAGTAATCTACCCACATCTAGTTGTTGTTAGGTCTTAGCGTGGTGTGCGGAATGTGGTCTTTAACTATGGCTAGTAATCCTTCCTTGAACTTGCACCATTATCTCCTCAGTATTGCTCGGAGTGCGGAAGATGGTAACAATGTCGTTGGGGAGTTCCACTGCTGCCGCCTGGAGGGCTGGCCAGTTAGCTCTGTTGTATTGGGGTCAGGCCTCTTCGAGTTGTTTCGGCTGGCAGGGTGGCTTTGGAACTCTACGATCACACCCAGGTGGTCTGTTGCGAGAGTGGAGTTTTTCTCGGATATTTTTCAATTCTTTTTTTCGTGTCAATGACCCTGATATCAGTCTCATTTTTCTTTTCATTTTTTTTCATCATCTGAGAATGTCTTGTTCTAATCGTTTTACTTCTTCACAAAGTTTCATTTTCTTTGCTGTTACATATGGATTGGTTTTGGGTCTTATTTTCATCAACAAGAAATCAGGAAAAAAAACATCAAAAATGACAAAATCTTACTCGTCATCAGATATTTGACAATCATATTATTTTTTTAGGAAGATGAAAAATAGAAACTACATTACACCTATAAGATAATGACAATATTTAACCTTTCTCAAGCCACACTGGCCAACTGACAAACATAGCACTTAAGATTCTCTATGGTTGTGTCGCTGAGAAAAGTTCACTGGAAACCAGATCACTTAGAAACAAGTTCACTGGAAAACGTTCATTGAAGGATAGGGGATGGAAGGGGACTTGTGGGAGGGCATGGAAAAAGGGAGGGGATAGGAGGGAGGGGTGAAGGCGTAGAGGCTAGAAAGTAAAGAGTAGGAAGTGGAGGGGAGGTGGTGAAATGAGCAAGGAGGGGGAAAGGTAATTAAAAAAAAAACAGCATTTATAATAACCACATTAACAATAATCATTACTATTACCCTCCCTCTCCACCATTGTCATGAACAAAATAGAGGGGGAGGGGGGGGGGGGGAGAAAGGCTGGGAGGGGGCGGGACAATAAAAAACAGCAAATAATCATAATAACCAAACTAACAATAATCATCACTATTACCCTCACTCTCCACCTTGTCTTGAGCAAATAAATAGGCATAGGAGGGTAGAAAGGAAATGAACGTGGAGGGTAAGATGGGAAGGGGCGGAGGGATTGAGATGGTGTGCGGGGCTAGAGGTGTGCCCTGAGGTGGAAGGAAATAGAGTAGAAGACCTAGCGGGAGAGGGGAGGGATAAATGTGTGTGTGTATGTGCGTGAATGTAAGCGCGCGTGCGCGCGCGCGCGCGCGCGTGTGTGTGTGTGTGTGTGTGTGTGTGTGTGTGTGTGTGTGTGTGTGTGTGTGTGTGTGTGTGTGTGTGTGTGTGTGTGTGTGTGTGTGTGTGTGCGAGTGCGCGCGTGTATGTGTGCCTGCGTGCACTACGTGAGCGTGTGTGCGTGAGCGCACGCGCGTATGCGTATATGTGTGTGCGCACTCGCGCATGTGTGTATGTGCGCGAGCGCGCGCACACAAGAGTGTGCGTGCGTGTTGGACAGAGCGAGGGTGTATGCCCGTGTGTATGCGTGTGCGCGCGCGCGTGCACGTATATGTAAGAGGAAGACCAAATATAAGGGAAATAGGGGGTACGAGACATAATGGTGAGTAAAGATGAACAAGTGATATCAGGGGCGAGAAAGAAAGCTGGAACTGTTGGAGGCAAATCGCAAGAAATGAGGGAGGGGATAGGTGTCTCCCCCCCCCCCCCACACACACACACACGCACGCACGCACGCAGGCACACACACACACACACACACACACACACACACACACACACACACACACACACACACACGCGTGCGCGTGGGGTGGAGGTGGGGGTAACACACAGGAAAATCTTCTTTGACGCTGGAAATTGAAGTCAATGAATTGCAGTAGAGACTATAAAGAGCGAAAATTGAGGGGGTAGTTTGAGCAATCTAGAAAGAGGACTGAATTCAAATGAGAAACACAATTGTAATGAAGTAAGGCTTGCCAGGTGTTCAGTCGTGTGTTCTGGACTATTGAAATGTCTTGCTACTAGCGTTTGTTTTTTGTACGTGTGTTAATGCCTGGTCTGTGCTTGCAGAATCTCTGCTGCAAAGTTTTGCCAGTTTCCATTACATACTTCATATTGTGACATTTAAGACAGTCAATGAGATAAATTATGTTTGATGACTGGTAAGTGAGATGATCATTGATAGTGAACTGTTGTTTGGTACGAACACTTGTAAAGGTGGATGTCTGTAAGAGGTGTTTTTTTTACATATAATGCATTTTCTGCTGTATTACAATAAAAACTGCATTTTTCATGTTCATTTTTTTCAGCAGCGTTCTTTTTTTGATTTCAGCTTTTATTTCGTCTAAATGCCTTTTTATCTCTTAAGAGGGGTGCATAGTTTCCAAAAAGTGTGATGCTTAACATTGTCAAAACATCGCAAGTTCAGCGAAATAACCAAATAATCTGTTCTATAACCACACTCGATGTCAACATCCTCTACATAGGAGACAACTGTATCCGAGATCAAAACGAAATGTAACCTGGCTTGTTGAAGTGGGTTAGCTCTTCTCCAGGTGAAGAAGACACATTCTGGATTTAACTCTCTCCAGACATCGTTCAAAGCTAACGTTTCAATCATGGTTTCCGCTGCCTGTCTTGCTTGAGGGTTATTCACATGTTCATAATTATGATAGTCTCTGACAGAGTCCAGGACCGAATAAAAATGCCCACCTTATAGCATTCTCTACACCAGTCCGTCAATTTTCTATTTCAAATTATTATAAAATTCCGGGTCGTCTCTGTTCGGGTCATAAAGGTGGTAGCTACCCATCTTGCATTTGAAGAGTAACTAGAAAATATCCCTGATATCCCCATTCTGATAAAACATAATCATTTTCCATCTTTTCCTCAAAGGGAGTGTATTGCAGGAAGTACACTGTATTTTTTTTTCTCTTTTCAGGTAATAGAAGACATTACGTCTGTTTTTGAAGCACTGAGGCATTGACAAGCAATAGACACAATAGACAGATTCCCATCCATTTCCAATTGAAGAACAGAAAGCAGCAATAAACATATCGAAATAATTTGGTTTACTACATGAATTCAGTAAAAAGAAACAGTGACAACTGCAGAACATAAAACCATTGAAAAGAGCCAACAAAATTTCCATCCAACTCAGGCAGAACAATGTATCATATGCCTGGACAGACACACATACGCAATACATAAATGCAACAGCATCGAAGGGGGGGAAATGAAACAAAACAAGCAGCAGAATAATGAACAATTTGAATTCAAAAGAAAACAAAGCAACACTTGACCAACGCAAGTGAGCACTGGGTGAAAAGAGACATTTGAAGTCATGGGTATGTGAGGAGAAAAAAAAATCCTTAGCAAGAAGTATGCAAATGGCAGACTCATAGACTAAGGATTAAAAAATTAATGTTTCCAAATCCATAGAACAAGATGTAAAGTAACCCAAATTTGACAGACTGTACAAAGCTGACTAGTGAATGTTCGACACAAAGTCTTCCTCAGGCGTGACTTGTTGCAATAAAGAAGCAGGCTGCAGGGAGAGGTTAAGGTCAGAGGTGAGAAGGTAGGATCTGAGAAGTGAACAAGAGGTCAGAAAAAAGGCGGGCCTATGAATGTAGGTCTGGTGTTCTACAGTGAAATGCCAGGGAAGTGAATAGTAGGTGTAAATAAGGGAGAAAATGGTCAGTCGCCTATAGCACCCAGGCAAAGACTGACCCTAGGATGGGTTGCCCCATGCTGGCACCAAGGGATGAGATGGAAAACGGGAGTACCCCGCGCGGAAACACACACACACACACACACACACACACACACACACACACACACACACACACACACACACACACACACACAACAACAACAACAACAACAACAACAACAACGGAACGAACTTTCATATATTTTGCTTCGCAGAATCCAGATTAACACATGTAGTTCCAGATGCTGATATGTATATGCATAATTATAAACATCATTCGTCTTGATGCTACAGCTCCTAAATCAACAGGTATGCTATTATACTGTGCAAACTTATTAAATTTTAAAAGAATTCTACATTTCGAAAGCTATAATATAGAATCCGTCTGGATCGAAATCAGTTTAAAATGTTGTAAACCTATAATAGTAGGATTCATTTACAGGAACCCATCCGAAACAATTGACTGGTATGACAGGTTTCATCTGATGATGGACGCTGCCATCCTGGATCAAAAGAAATCCTTCTCCTAGGAGATTTTAATATAGATCCAAGAATGCCCTTAATAATGTCCGGAACAAAATGGATTAACAGCTGTGCGATGCTTGGATTAGAACAATTAATCGACCGTCCAACACGCATTACAGAAAACACTGAGACACTTATTGATCACGTTTATGTTAATTCTAAAGAACACACTGTAGAAACTTGCTGTGTTCCAGTTAGTTGTAGTGATCACTCAACAATAGGTCTCACTTGGATAAAAAGGAGTAAAAATTCCAAAATACGGACACAAGGAAATTTTTTATAGACGTTTTACCTATTTCGACAAAAATGCCTTCCTAACTGATTTACTTCACTCAGGATTAGAAAACGTTTATCAGACTAGAGACCCGGACTGTGCTGTTAATGAATGGATAAATAAGTTTAATTCTGTTTATGACAGACATGCTCCCTTTATAAAAAAGAAAGTTAAACATTTTAGTAAAAACACCTTGGATAACAAAGGAAATAGATAAGGAAAGTGATGAAAGACATTATTTAAATAAGACAAATCAAAAAGCGAAATACAGACGACAAAGGAACAAAGTCACTTCTATGAAGAGGAACGTAAAGCAAAAATACCTCCAAAATTTGGTGTCTCATCACAGAACTCTAAATTGATATGGAAAGCCATCAATAGCCTAACTAATAACAACTTACACAGCCAAATCCAAAGATCATGTAAAGACATATCACCAGAAGAAATCAATACTCACTTTGCAAATATTGCTGAAAAAAACAGTTATAAATAATAAAACGAATAAGAACGACTTAAAGCTATTAGAAGAATTTTGTACTTCAAAGAATATTAATTCAAACTTAAATATTCCATCGATCGCAGTAAATGAAGTTTTCAGTGGACTGATGAAATTAAAGCAATCGAGAACTAGAGATTTAGATGGGTTAGATGGCAAAATTCTGAAAATCAGTGCTCCTGTTATTGCAGATTCTCTTACTTACATTACAAATCTATCTATCGATAAGAACAAACTTTCCCCTCACATTCAAGGAAGCTAGAATCATACCTATTTATAAAACAGGAGATCTGCAAATCCCTCTAACTATAGACCCATTTCTATCCTATCTCACTTATCAAAACCCCTTGAAAGGCATGTTCATTCACATCTATATTCTCATTTTTACAAATATGATTTGGTTTATGAAAACCAATCTGGCTTTCGTGAGAACCACTCTTGCCATACACACTTACTTACACAAATCGTTGAAAATTGTCTTTCAAACATTAACAACAATGAGTTTACAGTAATTCTTTTTGTGATTTTGCTAAAGCATTCGATGTAATCGACCACACTCTATTAAAAAAAACTCAGTCATTACAAATTAACGAATGACACCTTACAATTTATTCCCTCCTTTCTCACAAACCGCTATCAGCTTGTCGAAATAAATTCTAAACGATCAACATTGCTACCTATTAAGTTTGGTGTACCTCAAGGATCTGTTTTAGGACCACTTTTGTTTTCTGTTTACATTAATGACCTGCCTTTGTACATTCAATGCAGTTGAGAAATGTTTGCTGATGACACTTCTTTACAAGATAAAAAATAGAAATGCATCTGAACTCGTAACTAATTTACAAGATAATCTTAACAGACTTGACGAATGGACTCAACTGAATCATATGGCTCTCAATATCAGTAAAACTAAATGTATTTATGTAACCTCTCGCCAAAAAAAAAGAAAAAATGTGTTCCCCCTTTGCACCATTATACCTTAAAGGACAAATTATCAAAGAAGTAGTATCACATAAAGTTCTAGGAGTTATTATCGACAACGATTTACTATGGTCTGAACATATTTCCGATTTAAGGAACAAAAATCTCAAAAAGACTATACCAGCTTTCAAAAATTAAGAATTTTCTAAATCTACATTCCAGGAAAATGTTCTTTCATGCACACATCCTATCTCCAATTAACTGCGCATCCACATTATGGGATAACTCAAGTGAAACTTAAAAAAATACATAAATCGATTATACAAAAGAGCTATAAAATTAATTAAACTAAGTCCTAACACTTTGAGTAAAGATGATTATAAGGATTTGGATATTCTTCCTCTTAAAGAGAGACTCTATTTTAATAAATATTTGTTCATGTACAATGTTGTGAACGGAATATCTCCGAGAAAAAATTGTACGGTATTTCTCCATCAATGAAAATAGACACAACCACAAACTTTCCTTTCCCAGACCTCGAAACGATCTGTACAAATCAAGTTTTACATACTTTGGTGGATCTATTGGAATAATCTACCCATACACTTGAAAAGTATCCGGTCTACAACTGGTTTTAAAAAAACGCATTAAAAAATATTTGTTAAGAAAACTATAGACAAAACGCTATTTACTTTGGCTTGTTGTGTAATCTCTCTCTCTCTCTCTCTCTCTCTCTCTCTCTCTCTCTCTCTCTCTCTCTCTCTCTCTTTCTCCTCTTCTCTTCTTCTTCTCTCTTCACGCCTCTTTCAAGTCTTGATATGTAACGTACTGATTAATCATGATTTTGGGAAAGTTGAACTGTAACCAATTTATAGTATGACTGTTCTATTTGTATATACACATGGTGTACTTAATATGTCTGTTTAACTTCTATGTGTATTCATGGTGTTCCCTTTTCTTATATATGTGCTTATTTGTGTGTGTGTGTGTGTGTGTGTGTGTGTGTGTGTGTGTGTGTGTGTGTGTGTGTGTGTGTGTGTGTGTGTGTGTGTGTGTTTGAGTGTGCGTGGTTCCTTTCGGTCTAAAGTTAATTTTCAGTTGATACTGTTTGCATGCCTATGTTGCTCTACTTGAAATGATTAGTCTTTGGATGTTGCCTTATGATGTTTTTTCTTATGTTGCCTTATGATGCCCTTTTCTTATTGTTTTGGAGGGCAGGATGTAAAAAAGCTGTATAGCTTATTCCTTTACCCTCAATAAAGATCATTTTGACTTGACTTGACTTGACTTGACTTCACACACACACACACACACACACACACACACACACACACACACACACACACACACATACACACACACACACACACACACACACATCAAGTCAGACGCAACTGGCCTCTTGAATACAACTGCAAACCTCCCCTAGTGAAAAAAAAATCACTTTGAGGGCAGGGGGGGAGGCAAGGGAGCGGAAAGGGAGCAGTAAAGCTATACACAGCTGTTCCCTTTTGCTGAGCCTTATTTACACAGCTGTACACAGCTGTCCTCTTTTGTCAAGCCTCACGTAAAGCAGCAAAAGTGTTCTTCGTGAAGTCTGTGAAAGAGCAGTGTAGACAGCCTCCAGACAGCATCAGAGTTGTCGTGAGCCATGAAGTCTGAATAAAGCGGTGCAGTGCTCCCCTTGGCGTAGTCTGCAGTACAGTAGTAGACAGTTTTCCTGGATTCCCGGGAAAAAAAAAAAAATCACCACATAGTTCTCAGTCCTTGAATAAGGGGTGCAGTTGTTCCCCTTGGCGTAGTCGGCTGTATAGTAGTAGACAGTTTTCCTGAATTCCCGGAAAGAAGCACCACATATATGTCGTCAGCCATGAAGTCTTGAATAAGGCGGTGCAGTTGTTCTTCTTTGCATAGTCTGCTGTACAGTTGTAGACAGTTGTCCTGGATTCCCGGAGAATGGTCACCCTACACAGGCCTGGAACATTAACAACGAAAACATAGTCAATGTCACTTTTGATGGAGGTCTTAAATCCTTTGAAAACAAAAGCTATCAAACTCCACGGGAAAAGAAGATTACAAAATGAAAACAAAATCTAAAATTGAGTCGGACCAATTCCATCATTAAGTCACCCGCCCTTGGTGTGTAAAAAACAAAATGAAACCATTGCTTCTTTTCAGTTTCTGAATTTCTAGCTTTTTTCATTTAGGAAAAGCTCACGGGTTATCTGTTCCGGGAGCAAAACCTCATTTGGATCGCACTTGTAAAATTGTTCAAACATCAAATTCCGTCCTAGAATTCTTGTCGAACGTTTTAATCCTCATGTTTGTTTTTTTAAAGAATATGTTTTTTTCAGTTCAATGTCTGTTCCACTTGTGCAACATGGTATAACAAATAGGATGTGTGTGTGTGTGTGTGTGTGTGTGTGTGTGTGTGTGTGTGTGTGTGTGTGTGTGTGTGTGTGTGTGTGCGCGTGTGCGTGTGTGTGTGCGCGCGCGTTCTTGCTTGTGTATGTGCGTGCATTATTGTCCACAGGAGAAATTGTGACACGTGTACATGATTATACCTACACGTCTGCACACATGTACGTTGTTTGGCCCCCGCGCGCCAAAAAAAAATAGACGTGAACCATCAGGGTTGAACATCAGAATGTGAACAATACTTAGAATACCCGTACAATTCTGAAAAACACGCTTACTGTTATCTTGTTGCAAGTCTGAATATCTTGCTATAAAAATACGGATCAACTAAAAACAGGTATTTGGGTTGAAAAAGCTTTCGACTACCAACAAACAAAGGAACAATCTGCGAAATCTAGAGTCAGTGATAAATTCAAAATCCCATTGTTAGAAACCTCAAGACCAGAAATCAGTCTAGGGAATGCCAATCCCAAGGACATACAAAAGAAAGAAATCAATGCCATGTTTTTATATACATTTTTTTCTGAAAAAACTTTAGAGTGCAATCTGTTAGTGTGACTGATGTTCCGAGAACATGTTTGAATTATTTTGGGATCAAAATGAAAATGTAACTATCCGAGTTTAGTACCTGGAGTGGAGTGGTGTGGGGCACCTTTGTCTCTGGCCCGTAGTCCTCGATGAAGGAACGCTGTGGTCCTCTCGAAGACTGGCGCCGCTTCTTGTACAGTGTTCGTGATCTGTGGTCCTGCCAAAGAAAGACGTTAAGGGATCAAAATCGTTACAATGAAAACACCGACTAAATATCAGAAAGAAGACAGCGGCGGTATCTATGAGGAACAAACTGTACCACAGACAAGGATGCACTAAATCCTGAGAAAAAGAAGCCATTGACAGACAAGTCTACACTGTGTGACACACAGTGAAAGAACAGTTTAAATCATATGAAAAGGTGCTGGATCACATGGAAAATGAGGATACCAGACCTCATTAAGTACTCTGAACCATATGAAAGAGGCACACAGAACCCTATGAAAGGAAATACTAAACCCTGTAGAAAAGGACACGAAGCACGATGGCAGGATAGTAAACACGACGAAACAGGCACACTATCTTCAAAAGAAAGACTATAAACCAGGAGACTAGACCCTAGAACCCAGATCATATTCACTCATTCAAAATTGAGCTTTGCAAAAAAAAAGTGTGTACGTTCGCACGAATGGGTATGGTTTCACAAGTGTGTGTCATGCATCCACGCGCCTGCGCGCGTGTGTATGTGTATGTGCGAGCGTGAATGTGCATCACAGTGTTTGTATGTGCGTGCTTGCACATGGACATGCGTGGTGGTTTTGAGGGGCTTGATAGTGAGAAGCGTGGAATCAGTGTTCCATATATCGTTGTTCCACCAGTAATTAAAGCAAAACAAAAACAAAAACAAGCAAAAAAAAAAAAAAGAGAAACAAACAAACAAACAAAGAATAGGTCCATTTCTGAAATCCCTCTAAGGGGGGACCGCTACTATGTCCGTCCACTGACAGTTCCCATGACCTGACCAACTCTTAAAACTTTTGCACATGACAGTGACAAGATGTGAGGGGGAAACCAAACGTTATGAGAAAAGGGCCATCAGAGTTTAACATCGAAATGTGAACAATATTTAGAACATCCCTAAAAAACATTCATATATAATAATCTGAATACCTTGCTTTAAAACATAGACAGTTAAAACGATATTTTGGTCGAAGTAATTTCGTCTACCCCACAAACAAAAAAAACATCTAGTGAAAGCTGGGATGTGTGGTAAATTCTAAACATTATTTCTAAAAACTCTTTAAAGAAATGACAGCTTCACTGTAGGGATGCACACTCCTGTCCTGAGAACAAAAACAAAATAAAACAAAAAAAGAATAGACAGCGACCAATGCCATGATGGTTATAATATAAATACCCCTACACACCCTTTTAACAATCTTTATTGTCAAAACAGTATGACCGATGTTCCAACTACATACTTAATTGGAGAACAAAATGAGAATGTAAAAGTCCTGCTACCACTACGATATTCGAATTTACTACTTTAACAAGAAGTGGGGCACCTTCTCTCTGGTTTGCGATCCTGGTGGTGATCATCTGGCAGACTGGCACTGCTTCCTGTTTGGTTCTGTCACAAAAAAGAAAAACTGTGCTGGAATACTTACGAAGAAAATTCTAACTAAACACCAAGAAAGAAGGCATTAACACCTATGAAGAACTATATTCCAGAAAAGGAAGCATTAACCCTAAGAAAGGAGAAGTCGACATACGACGACATAATTCTGTAAGAAAGAAGAATATGTTAAACTGTGAAAGAATAGTTCCAATCCTATATTCACAAAGGCACTGGATCATACGAAAGAAGATACACAAGCTATGAAAGTACGGTGACCACTGGCAGAGAAACACTAGAACTCTGTGAAAAGGTCATACTAAACCCTACAGCTGAGAACAATACAGAGGAGGAAAGGGCATTAAAGGTTTTTTTTTCTTTTTTTTTTCCGTCCACCACTCCTGCCTTTACTATTTTTTCGTCTTTTTTTTTTGTTCGTTTTGTTTTGTCGTTTTCTTTTTTTCTGGCCTTTTTTTTTTTTTTAAAGGCGGTCCTTTTTTTTTTTTTCTTTCCTCTTCTCTTCCCTTCAACTCTCACGCACCATGCAAGTCTGTATGTCGTATTCCTATCAATGGACATTATCTTGCCGAGTTTAATGTTTTGGCGTTTGTTACAGCGCGTCCGGGTTTATTTTTGTACTAGCGTTTGGTGTTGTGACATTTTCACACCGTATGTAACAAACAATACAAAGGTTTAAAACAATGGAAAAGATAAAAAACATTAAAAAGAAAGGCCACCCAGACATCTTCGGGAACCATCCTTGAAACGAAATACTAAAATAAGTATGCATGCATGTTACCAGAAGTGGCGCAGAAGTGCGCGAAGAGGAGGAACAACAGAGAGAGAGAGAGAGAGAGAGAGAGAGAGAGAGAGAGAGAGAGAGAGAGAGAGAGAGAGAGAGAGAGAGAGCGTACAGCTCGTCTCGCAAACCGGCCTATTCCCCTCGAAGGATATCCTTACAGTGGAAAAAAGGAGACTTTAAGGGAGGCATGAGGAAATCCGCGCAGCGAGACAATCAGTATCAGTGAGAGAGAGCGAGCGAGAGAGAGAGAGAGAGAGAGAGAGAGAGAGAGAGAGAGAGAGAGAGCAGAGAGAGAGCAGACAGACAGACAGACAGACAGACAGAGAGAGAGAGAGAGAGAGAGAGAGAGAGAGAGAGAGAGGAGAGAGAGAGAGAGAAGAGAGAGATAGTCTTTATCCTCCTATTTTTTTTCCTGCTGTCATCATCATTTTTTTTCCTTCTGATATTGACTCATACTCACCATGCATTGTGTGTGTGTGTGTGTGTGTGTGTGTGTGTGTGTGTGTGTGTGTGTGTGTGTGTGTGTGTGTGTGTGTGTGTGCGTGTTTTAAACTGATGGACATTCCTTTGCTGATCTTAATGTTTTGGCGTTTGATACAAAACGTCTGGGTTATTCATGTACTAATGTGTGTGGTGCACTGACACTCATTCTGTTATGTTTTTGCTGCATAGTATACTTTTAATTGAATTAAATACACACTTGCACCTCCACTTCTTCCCTTCCCTCATATCCCACATCCACTGTTTGTGTGTGCGTGTGTATGTGTGTGTGCGTGCGCACGCGTGTGCCTATAATAGCAATATTTGTAAAATATAAAGTTAACATTTTCAACACAAAACCATAATAAGCATTACAAAACGCTAATGAACATGAATTATTCATTATCTAGAAAGACAGAACATGCACAAGTGCGCTTGAGCACAAACTAGTGTGTGGGTGCCAGTGAACTTAACAGAAAGTGACACACTAACTCGTCGGAAAAAAGACACTAGACGCTATGCAAAGACGACACTAAACCGTATGCAAGAAAGGTATTCTACCTGTGACAGGACAACAGACTATGGAAAAAAATGACAAACATCAATGAAAGACAATAGTCCATATGAAAGAAACACGACACAAAGATCGGACATAAAAACCATACGAAAGAAAGAGCATAAACTTACAGAGGGGGACACTGCACACCTAGAATGAACAGTACACTGAATCTATGAAAGGAAAAAAAAAACGAAACCATATGAAAAAAAGAGGACGCTAGCTCGTATAAAAGGAAATACCACTAGCCCCTGTGAAAGAAGAGGATGCTAACCTCAATGAAAGGAGTCAACACAAGCTCCTGTGAAAGAAGTCTTCAACCCCTGTGAACGGAATAAACTCTAGCCCCAATAAGAGGAGAGAACACTAGCTCCTGTGACAGAAGAGGACGCTAACACCTATAAAAGGAGAGAACAAGAGAACACTAGCCCCTGTGAAAGAAGGGGACTCTAACCCTTTAGAGAGAACAGCAGTCCCTGTGAAAGAAGAGGAGTCTAACGCCTATGAAAGGAGAGAAAACTCTAGCTCCTGTAAAAGAATACGCTAACCCCTAAAAAAAGGGAGAGAACATTAGCCCTATGAAAGAAGAGGATGCTAACTCCATATATGAGAGGAAAAGACCACCAGCCCATGTGAAAGGAGAGAACACTAGCCCATGTGAAAAGGAGAGAACACTAGCCCCTATGAAAGGGAGAGACACCAGCCCCTATGA
>JADBJO010026148.1:0-22855 GCA_016801955.1 Conus betulinus | reverse complement strand
AAGTACTTGGCCGATCTTTCTGAAATTTGTTGTCAAGGTATGTTCATTAGGCGGAGTCACAAATGATGGCCGCCGATGTTTACCAGAATAGCCTTTACTAATGGACTATAAGAGGCCCAAAACGGTTATCCTCTTTATGGAATTCTCACGCATGTTCAAGATAACTGGGGGTACGTTTAAATGCTTTGCATCTTGTTTTTCTTGTCTCTTTTTTTTTTTAAGTGTGGTTCTTTCTCTTTTCGCAGTTGCAAGGAGGCCACCAGACATAAAAAATTAATAAAAATTTGTGATGGATAGAGGTAGGAGGAAAAAACCAATGGCCTGAGTGGTAAAACTGTAGGTATTCATTGAAACTCTCCCCCCCTCCATCCAACCACCTACCCCCCACCACACGACACACACACAAACCTCTGGACCTGGCCCCCCTCCCCCCTCCGCGTCAATCTTTTTTTCTTTCCGATGTGCCTGGACCAAAAGTAAGTACTGAATTTACTACTTTCGGTTTTTTTGGTTTATGTTTGGACGAAAAAAACAAAAAATAAAAACCCCAAAAAACCCAAAAAAACCCCCCCCCCCCCCCCCAAAAAACGTTTTGAATCGTTTATGTTGTGCTAAAGCCTTTGCTTGCAGAGAATGGTATCAATGACTTTCACGCTCTAAGTCTTTGTGTCAGGGCCTATGGCACGGTTTTGATGTGTGTCAGTGTAGGAATGGTGGTTCTGGTGCGGTGTTTTAAAGTTTTATGACTGCATTTTCTGTCCAAATGCTGGAATCGAAGAAGATGACTGGAGAGGATGCCAACAAACATACAACTGACAATGCAAGCAAACAAGGATATATGGCAACACACACACACACAGACAACACACACACACACCACACACACAAACACACACACACTCACACAACACACACACACACACACACACACACAAACACACACACACACCTTTCTCTCCTCATTCAACCCACCTAAACGAATATACCATCAATACAAGTCTTTTCACACGCACATACAAAACGCAACTGCTCTCTCTCTTCTCTCTCTCTTCTCTCTCTCTCTCTCTCTCCTCTCTCTCTCTCTCTCTCCTTCTTTCGCTCTCTCTCCCTCTTCTCTCTCTCTCTCTCTCTCTCTCTCTCTCCTCTCTCTCTCTCTCTCTCTCTTCATCGTTTTCCCTGTTGAAAACACACACACACACACACACACACACATACACACCGCACGCACGCACGCACGCACGCACGCAACCCCCCCCCCCCCCCCCCGACACACACCACACTCACTCACACAACACACACACACAACACACACCACACACACACACACACACACACACACACGTGCAAAACATCACACACATATACACATATGTGTGCTTGGACCAGCCATACAGCAAAAAAAGGAAAAACCAAACTTTTTGAATAAGACATGCCACAACTGTCCCATACAAAACACAGACGCAGTGAATTGCTACAGCTTTTAAAACACGGAAGTACTGCACTTGCTCTCTGTGTTATATGTTTGGCATGAAACAACGTGAAATTAAGCGAACTAGAAAACATGAAAAAAAAGCATAAATAAGAGTTGATGAGAGGGTGACAGTCAATACAACTTAAAAAGGTATGAATACTGCCTATTTTGAAAGCATTAAACATATCCTTATATGACACGTGTATTACGGTGTGTGTGTGTGTGTGTGTGTGTGTGTGTGTGGGTGTGGTGTGTGTGTGTGCGTGTACGTGTGTGTGTGTGTGTGTGTGTTGTGTGTGGTGTGTGTGTGTGTGTGGGTGTGTGTGCATGGCGTGTACGTGTGGTGTGTGTGTGTGTGTGTGTGTGTGTGTGTGTGTTGTGTGTGTGTGTGTGTGTGTGTGTGTGCGTGTGTGCGTGCGTGGGTGTTGTGCGTGCGCGCGCGTACATTGTTATTGCTGTTTCTCACTGTTTGAAGTTGGTGCGTGATGTGGGGTGTGTGGTGTGTGTGGTGTGTGGTGTGAAGTATTTTCAGAAGTATTCTGAGTGTCTAGAAGGTATGAGGTGAGCGAAAATGACCAGAGACAGTAGGTATGACTGACATTCTCGGTGATCTCTGTCGCCTTTTAATATTGTCTAATGTCATCGATGATAAACATAACCACCACTGATCTGAACTGAACTCAGACGCCAAGTTAGTCTGAAGAGGAAAAACTTTTTAGCTACCGTGCTTGCACAGGGAAAAAGAACACCAAAAGTTGTTCTGCTGCACTCTGGCAGATAGCCCAAACACACAACACAAATGCAACACACACTATCAGTCTGGCTGACTGAAACAGAGTTTGTCACTTCTTGTGACTCGGCTAACCAGCACTTACGTGCAGACGAGGCACACAAAATCCAGGCAACAACATGGCCATGAAGGACAGAGTGCATGGTGCGCTCTTCAGTCACGGGAGACACAAAAAAACAGCCGTCGAAGAGGCCACAAGGTTGAACGTTTGAAATGACTAGGTACATGATCGATCATTTCCCAAAAATTGTAAAGAGGAAGGGATATTAAAATACTCATTGTGAACAAGTGCATCGATGTCGCTTTGACAGTGGCGTATGAAGATAAACTCTGTGTGTGTGTGTGTGTGGTGTTGTGTGTGTGGTGTGTGGTGTGTGTGGTGTGTGTGGTGCGGTGGGTGTGTGTGGTGTGTGTGTGTGTGTGTGTGTGTGTGTGTGTGTGTGTGTGTGTATGTCAGTGTGTCGTGTTCAGATTACCACCGGGGTGTGAAGTAGTGTGTCATAGCTTTCGCCTGGGTTGTGCGGGTTTAGCGCGCCAATTGGTAGCGACACAATTTCCCTACACCCCACAAACTTTGACCCTGCAAAAACTGTTGCCAAATGCTATGGGGATATTGCTTATGCATTTATTTTCATATCTAATCCAGAGAAACGTTTTACTGCGTAGGATGGCAACCACACACACACACACACCACACACACACACACACACACCAACACACACACACACACACAGATCTGCTGGATCTGTGCTGTGCCAGGCAGGAGCGAGATAATGAGCTGACCGAAATTTATGCGCATATTTTCCTTGAACAGTGGTAAGTAGTACAAAGTAAAATCATGGTTGTTGGGGGCGTCGGTCATTGTTGAAAAACAATGTCAACGATGGTTTCAAAAGGTATTCTGTTTGTGTCTTTTTATTTTTATTATTTGTATGGGTATATTAACTTTATTGTTATCATGGTTTGTCAGGAAATCAAAATTACAGAAAAAAGAAGGGAACATTTGGAATGTAGGCATGTGGCTGTCCAGATTCAAGGAATGCAGATTATTTGCTTGGCCGCCTGTACCTCTTTCTCTTATGGATGAATCGCTTTACCTTTACGTCCCTTCGTTAGTAAACTAGGCAACTGTTGCCCGCCTCTGAAAATCACAGTTAATTGCATTAATAATCATGGTTTTATTAGCCAGCCTTTTACCATGCATTCTAAAGCTAAAGGTGCAGACTCAGTGAACCTAATTCTACAAGGCCTGTTTCTGCAAGCTCTGTAGTAGATTTGTGATCTTACGTGTTTGTGTACACTATCCTACAAGTAAGTTGTGTTCTTATTTGGTTGGGGTTGTTTGGGATATGTACTAGTAGAAGTATGTTGGGATGTAATGGGTTTATTTGAATTAGTTGTGGGGTGTTACTAAATCAACATCGGTAGCTAAATACTGGCTTTAGATTTCTACGTTACCGTGACACACATCTGATTTTCAGCCAAACACAGCGACTATACATTCGGAGGTGATTAGACCAGGAGTAGGCAAGTAAACTGTGAAGAAGAAGAAAAGAGAAGGAGAAAAGAAGAGAAGAAAGAAGAAGAAAGGAGAAGAGAGAAGACGGAAGAAAGGAAAGAAGGGGAAAAGAGGGAAGAAGAAAGAATAAGAAGAAGACGAGCAAGAAGACCTAATTAGTAGTAATGTTGCCTTACAGCCAGCCAACTGGACAAGGGCCATATCAGGGCTGTTACCACACCTGACTGTCAACCACAAGAAACACAAATGGACCGCCAGCTCTAGCCTATCCCTCCAGACAGCACAGCCTAGACCCCCTAGACTTTTTCCCCCTTCCCAGCTTCTTAGCCCCCCCCAGTTATCGCAGCAAGCAGTATTGCACAAAACAACCTTCCAGGACCCTCTCCCTTTTACGACGCAGCAGTAAGACAGCAGAACGAAAGTCAAAGGATGCAGAGGCTAGGGGAGAGCCTACGTTACAATTCGACACAAGGTTGGACGGATGGCAAATGAACTATGTGTGAACTTTTTTTTTCGGTGAACCCCTATGAATAGCTTTCGTTCTGGGAGGGCCGTTAGAGTTGACAGGCATTTTAATAACACGTTCACATAATACGTATGCTGTACACAGCGCATCGCGGCGCGTGTAGGTGCGTCCTAGCAAGGAAGCAACAACCACATTCTTTATGCTGCACAACCCCAGGCATATTAGATTCACACATGTATTTATTATTGACTTCACCTTTAAAGCACCCTGTTCCACCAAAAGAATTGTGATCTTTCATTAACTCCCCCTAAAACCCTTCCCCTCACTCCTCATATAAAAACAAACACGCCAAAATTTAACCCCAAGTAATTTCCCAGTACCCGCATCTCTAGCACTCTATCATGCCTCCCTCCTTTCCCCCCCCCCCCGTTCTCTATGGCCAGGACCGAATGGAGAGAGGCCCTTGCAACACCTCCCCGAATCAGAGGACTGCACATGAGATTTTTGACGAGGCAACGAGAGCCCGCATGTCCCATAATACAGAATACAGACAGATTGTGCTTGGATTTTCTGTGACAATAACCCCTATGATGTACCTGGAATAATATGTTTGATGCTTCGTCTGCCATCTGTGGAGCTGGAAGGACAGGAGAAATATACGGCTCGATCCCTCCCTGGAACTAGGTTGATAGTCGTTTAACTGTTTTCTTGAGAACCCCCCCGTTGGCTGACCAGTGTCGTTTACCCTTGGCGTGGGGAGAGGGGTTGGGGTGGAGGGGGGGGCCTGGGGGGGGTACGGAAGGGTGTGAGGTATTTTTCCTTCATTCCACACAGCCCGTGTTGAACAACTGTCCGGACATTGGTCCTGTCCACACACGATTGTGGGACAGTTGAAAAGTGACCCCCTTGCATGCCTCTATCGACAAACGCTCTTTTAGTGGCTTTCCACACCGTTTGTCCCCCTATTCGGGCCTTTTCCAGCAATGACCGTATTCTTCATTTACAGGTTTCCCAGACAATGACCGTTTCAGATGCGTGGACGGTTCAGTGGTGTTGGCACTGTGCACCCACCCTCCCCCGTGACCTTCCCGGTGTGTCGGTGTGTGTTTGTTTGTGGTCCGTGTTGGGCCTCGTGTGGGTGGTGTGTGTGTGCTGTGCTGTTGCTGCTGTTAACCATATCCCCTGTTTACTAGTCACTCTGGTCCTGCTGGCATCACGCTTGACAAACGTGTGGAAGTTGCTCATTCCTGAGCCGTTTGACCACTATAGATCAGTGGAGCAGGCCTCCGCCACGTATTTCTGATACGAGTGGGTTCCTCTGCCATTTCATGGCTGATCTCGCGTGATTCACTTGCCTGAGGTTTTGTTTCAAACCATTTGAACAGTTTGCATCTGCCATTGAAACGCCATTTTGACTCTCTAATGGCCGTTATAAACTAATATTCCTGTCACAACGAGAACGTATGTCTAACAACAAGATTTCGATCTTTGATTTTACCATTCAGTTTGCAATCCTTGCTCATTGAAATGTAACTTGTGAACGCTCATGTGTTCTAACACGGTAATGGGCTTGTCACAAAGTAAGCACTATGTAACAGAAGAAGTTTCGATCTAATGGAGCAGACTGCAGGACTGGCTACCATGATAAATGTGACTGGTTCTTGATGTGACAGACGAATGACAAAAACAGTAACATGTGGATAGGTCACACACCAGTAGGATAACGAACTACTATCGCATGTATGAAATCTTCATTCCTTCCCTTTCTCATTTCCTTCTGTTTTCATTAGCGGCAGGAGACAGAGCTGGTAACAAAAGACGTTCTCAGCCTGTGCTGGTCCCAGGCCGATGAGGCGTGCATCAGCAGTACAGCCATTTCTAAAGAGGCTTATTGGGCTGTGTTCTCGCAGCTTTGACCACTACAAAAGTAATATAAGGAACACATTTCTATACACCATAATAAAGCCGGGTTTTCAACCCTCTCTTTCTCATGCATCAAGCATGGATGCAGTGCGTAAATTCATGTATGTTCACACCTATATAAACACAGCAAAAAACACCACACACACACACACACACACACCACCACACACACACACACACACACAACACACGTGTGTGCCCACTCATTTGCACACACCACATACACCACACGCGCGCGCGCGCGGGCACGCACACCGACAGCACGCACGCACGCACAAAACCTCTACAATTTATTCAGGAATGAATGGTAACAACATTCAAAACACGGTTCGTCTCCTGACACAAAAAAGGTGGGGAATAGCATTGAAGTCACAAACCTGAACACACTGCATTCAACCACCCCGCAGCACAGCCAAGATCCGTTTTACACTGGCGAAAACAGACACGTGTGCGCGCCTATGATGTATAACACATACACCCGAACACACACACACCACCACACACCACACACACACACACACGCACGCACGCACACACACACACACACATTTTTACACACCACACACACACACACGGCACACGCGCACACACACACACACACCACACACACACACACACACACACACATACACGCACCAACTTCAACAAGAGAAACAGCAATAACAATTGTACTCGCGCGCGCGCGCGCACACACACACACACACACACACACACACACACACACACACAACACACACACACACACACTACCACACACACGCACACACGCACGCACGCACGCACGCACACACACACGCACGCAACACACACGGCACTCATGCACGCACTCACACAGAAACACACACACACACACACACACACATGCATGCACACACAGGCACTCCACACTAACTTCAAACAACACACACACATGCACATGCACACACACACACACAAATCCACACACACATGCACGCCGCGCGCGTGCGTACGTTCACACACACACACATGCACACCTAACACACACACGTTTGCACACACACATACAGCACAACACCACACAACATACACGCGCTCTCTCGTCTGTCTCTCTTACAATCTTGCAGACATACTACTAAAAAGGAGTACGGTTTCGACGACGTACTCTCTTTACAGCCAGTGAAACTCCCTCATCTCTTCCTCTCTCTCTCTCCCCCTCTCCTGTCCTCTCTCCTCTCTCTCAACCTCTCACTCTCTCTCCTCTCTCTCTCTCTCTCCCATCAACCGGAACTTTAAAAAGCCCTATTTTTATTCAAAAACGCTTTGGCAAAAAATCTAAAAAAGAAAAGAAAGGAAAAAAAAAAAAATAATATATATATATATTTAATGAATCAAATGGATCAAAATTTCATTATCTATTATATATATATATATATATATATATATATATTATATAATGAAAACTGATTCATTTGATTCATTAAATTGCTGACGTGAATCTCCACTCATAAAACGGTTGGCTGACTGCGCATCGTACACTATTAAATAATGAAATTTTCATGTTGGTCACACACCTCCAATCCATTCCCAACATAGACTATCTGATGGCGGTCGTACACCTCCATTCCATTCCACTCCCAACACCTGCCTCTCTCCTAGTCCCTACTCTTCAGCTGTCTGAGTACGCATGAAAAGTATCATTTGAAATTCGACTGTTTAAACAGATTCGATTCATCTCGAGCGTTTTTGCTTTGTTGTTGTAAGCGCACTTTTTCCCCAAGACAAATTACACATGATGATTAGAACATTCAGTGAACACTTCTTCAATTCAGTTATAAGTGGGTAGAAAAACTGACACAGCGGCGCTTAAGTCTCAGTTTCAATTTCACCACAGCCAAGTCAACTAGTCAGTCCCCTATTATGGCCGTCATCAAATTGATATCAAACACAATCTCTTGGCCGAGTCCAAATCCATGAAGGAAACTGCCGGTTCTAAAATAATCATCAAAACACTACAGATCCGTCCAGAACACTAGAGGCTATAACCATAGCCTCTAATCTGCTAACAAGCTTTTAGTTAGGACAGGGCTGTGATGAGGGGCCAGTTTTTCATCACACAAGTTTTTTTTTTTAAAGGGTGACATACTGATAATAACGATGATGGTGCCAATAAACGGTACCTTTAACGAGCCATTTAAAGAAACAGGTTTCTATTGAACAGACAGCTGTGACCGTTTTTGACAACGATTTTTTTTGTTAAATTACCTGTACAAGTTTTAGTTTTAGTCTCATTGTTGTCATACAGGCAATCACACAGAACCTTTTAAACGCTGTCAACCTCGTTTAGAAGAAGAAAAAATCACATTCTGAACAGATCAAATCATCGAGGACACCATGGCATTGACAAAAAAGCCAACGTCAACAGTTAATGATGTGGGTCACTAAACTAACGCCATAGCATTTTAAAATCAGGCTTGGCTAAGAGCTTCAGGGCACCTGTTATTGGTGTGGTAACTTAGGTGATGCCATAGCATTTTTCAAATCAGGCTGGGCTAAAAGCGTCACGGCACCAATTATTATTGTGGTAACTAAAGTGATTCCACAGCATTTTTCAAATCAGGCTGGGCTAAGAGCTTCAGGGCACCAGTTATTGGTGTGGTAGCTTACGTAATGCCATAGCATTTTAAAAATCAGGCTGAGCTAAGAGCATTAGGACACCAATTGATGACGTGGTTACTAAACTAATGCCATAGCATTTTAAAAAAAACAGGCTGGGCTAAGAGCGTCTGGACACCAGTTGATGGCGTGGTTACTAAAACTAATGTCATAGCATTTTAAAACCAGACTGGGTTATGAGCGTCTGGACACCAATTAATGGCGTGGTAACTAAACTAATGTCATAGCATTTTAAAACCACGCTGAGCTAAGAGCGTCACGCATTCCCCTTGGACTGCTCACTCCCAGATTTACAACCCACAAAAAAGTCGAAAAAATCAAGAAGAAACATTTCAAACGCCTCAAAAATATACATACAAACCACATGAGCTAAAAGACTCCACAGAAAGGACAGCTGGGCAATGTGCACAACCTCCTCACTACCTTGTTGCAAAACATGCACAGTAAAGCTTGCGTGTTAAAAAATGAAATGCAGGAAAAGACCAAAAAAGAAAACACCGGGGGCTTCCATTCTCTGGGGAGTTTCACTGACTTTTAAGGAAAACTGAATGTAAATATTGGAGAGAAGTCCCTTTTTTCCCGGGGGGGGGGGGGGGGACAAAAAAAATGGCCATGGAAGAGGTTGATCAAGATTGTTCGAACAAATGGTGCAGGTGGGTGGCAAGACCGTGAAGCAGACGATGTCACGATCAATTCGTCTTGTTGAATGCTGGGAAGGGTTGCTATTCACCTTAGTTTGTCGTATTCAAGTACGCTTAAGGTCTGCACCAGTTTACACGATTTTCTATGTAAATTTCTAGAAGTTTCCGGAAGGGCTGGGGATAGTAGGGGAAGAGAAGACATGCACCTGGATGTTCCTTGATCCCACGTGATTTTTTGCATGTCCTCCATAGGAAAAAGAACACACTTTCTACAGCAAAGACGAGGATGGTGGTTCATCATTGGAATACTTTGATGCGTTCAAAGAATCCCTCCCGTCCCTCCCTCCCCCCTTTTTGTTTTGTTTTGAGGGGAGGGAGGTATATATGAGCAAATTAGTGTACATTTCCCGTGAAACATCTTATTCAGGTCTTTCTTACGCTTGGGAGTTAGACAACGAAAAAATAAATGTGTATAATTAATTGATGTAAAACGTAGGAAATTCAAAACGAACCAAACAAAAACAAACAAACAAAAAACAATTAAACAAACACACAACAACGCACGCTCAGTTTAAAAGACTCTACCGCTCATCAAAGTGACTGTTCACCAAAAAATCTGCTAAGCTAATAACGGAACCACAAGAAAATTACATAGGAAAAAAAACACATATGAGCGCCTGACCGCTCAGAAATGATGGCGAGAATCCACTCTGAACAATATTTACAGAATCACTACCTAGTCGTCAGATTATAACGACATCACTTAACATTAAAAAGCCATGTTATATACTGTAACAACACTGAAAAAATATACAGACTTTTCTGCAACAAAGACAAATGAATGGGGACACTTTTTTTAAGAGGAAAGCTACACAAATAAGGATCAGGCAAAAACGTACAGTTAAATAGAGAGATAGAAAGAATGAATTATTTACAGAGAACTTCTAGAAGTCAGGAATATAAGTTTTAAAAAATAAAGCAGGGTCATTCAGGGAGGGATGTGAGGGAAGATAGTGTGTGTAGGGAGGGAGGGGATGGGGGAGGGGGGGAGGGGGGGGGGCAGAAGCGAGCAGAGTTTCTGGACACCCACGCTCCTCACTGGCTGGCAAAATGGCAAAGTTTTCGAACGCCCCCCACCTCCTTCCCCCAACCACTGTTCCCTTGTTGGGAGGGACCCCACAGGCATAGGGACCACTCCCATCTAACCCTCATATACCTCATATACCTGATGTGGCCCTGTCCGGTATTGCCACACGTGAGAGAGAGAGAGAGAGAGAGAGAGAGAGAGAGAGAGAGAGAGAGAGAGAGAGAGAGAGAGAGAGGGGGGGGGGGGTGTCTGAAAAAAAGAAAATGCTGACTGATCACACTTGATCGTTCCTAGTGAGGGTGTCATGCATGTTGAAGTGTTTTCAAAACTCGACGGTACTTCCAACATGGTTGACCTTTTCGTTGCAGTCTTCCATTAGGCTGTTAGTTTCATCAGTTTCGATGCATCCAGTGACCTACATGAAAAGCCTGCATTTAGCATTGATGGGTCTGGCGGCATGACGTTTGAAGATGTACTTCTTCCACAGCCTGAGTGTTGAAAAGTTTTTTGGTTTGTTCCTTGTTTTGTTTTTTTTTTGCATCACGTGATAAAAGACCATTTTTAAAAAGAGAGGTCATTAGTTCTGCAAAAACAATCTGGACAATCAGACACAAAGACAAATCACGATACATTGCGACTTCTTGGGTCATCTTCAGACAAAGCAAACAACATTTAGGACAATGAAAACGACGAACGTGCAACCAATTAATCTTCTCATAATCAGCGCAAAAAATGAGTGCTGAATGAAAACAAGGTGTTTGGGAAGGGGACCATAGGAGTTCAATAATAATGATAATAACAATAATATAATGATAACAACAGCAATAATAGTGATGATAATGATGATGATGAAACCATTTCAACACAACAATAGGAGGAATACTGTTACTTTGGTGATATTATGAAGATAATAGTTGTAGTATTAATAGTGGCTAAACACAGAAACGGGAAAATGAGGGGGGTTGGGGGGTAGTAGACCCGCTGTTTCTTTTGTGTGTGTTTTTTTTTAAGTCGTTTATACCAACCATATCCTCTGATAGCTCGATTTGATCTTTACAGTCGGCTGTATTTATTACTATGAAGTACACCAATATAGCCATGAAATAGGCCAAAAAAATAGCCATGAATTAGGTCAATATAACCAGAAGCAGGTCAACTTAGTCATGGAGTAGGTCAAATAGCCATGAAGTTGGTCAATGTAGCCATAAAGTGGGTCCATATAGCCATCAGTGGGTCAGCCTAGCCATAAAGTGGGTCAATATAAACATAACTAGGTCAACTTAGCCATGAAGTGGGTCAAATATAGCTGTGAAGTAGGTCAACATAGCCACAAAGTAGGTTAATGTAGCGATGAAGTAGGCCAATATAACCATAAAGAAGGCCAAATACAGCGACGAAGTAGGCCAACATAGCCATAAAGTAGGTCAATATAGCCATAAAGTAGGTCAATACAGCATAAAGTAGGTCAATGTAGCCATGAAGGTCAACATAGCCATAAAGCAGGTCAATGTAGCCATGACGTGGGCTGATAGAGCCATGAAGTAGGTCAACGTAGCAATGAAGTTGGCCAATGTACTATAAAGTGGGCCAACATAGTGATGAAGGAGGCCAAAATAGCCATGACGTAGCTCAACATAGGTATGACGTAGGTCAATACAGCCATAGCGTAAGCCCATACAGCTATAAAGAAGGTTAATGTAGCCATAAAGTAGGCCAATACAGCCATGAAAGAGGCCCAAATAGCCATAAAGGAGGTCAAAATAGCCATAAAGTAGGCCAATGTAGCCCTAAAGTAGGCCGATATAGCGTAAAGTAGGAAAATATGGCCACAAAGAAAAGATCAATAAATCCATAAAGTGGGTCAATATAGCATTAAAAGTAGGCCAATTTAACTATGTGTAGATGAAGTGTGCATGGTATGTAATAGCCATGGAAAAATGTTTGCACTAGCACTAGGGGACCGGGGGGGGGGGGGGGGGGGGCTGGGGGGTATCTGCCTATAGTTTTAGTTTCATGTCGAGCAGTTGCAGAAATGTTTGTCTACGACATACATTCATAATCTAACAAGCATGTTTCACAGCTGAATAAACCAACAAACCCGGAGTAAACCGGAAGCAGCAAACAACAAACACAGTACCACTGTCATGAGTTCAAATAAAAATTCGCCACACCTGACTGACAATTGGAAAACGAACTTGCAAATTTGTACAGTTTCTGTGAAAGCAACTAAGAAAAAAGAATCCGCAAGATACTAGAAACAGCAACTTGAGACAAATTATGTAAGAATTTACATTATATCAGTAGCTTAACAAATCAGCATAGGCAGACACTGCTTAAAACAGCATGCAGAAAAGGAACAGACAAGAGGGGAAAAAAATCCGAATCATAAAAGCCAGAGAAAGAAATAGCTCCAAAGTGAATATAAATCATCTGGTAAGACGAATAAATAATGCGGGAAGATGGGGGATGGGGGAAAAGTGAAGAATTCTTTTTAAAAAAATATGGAATTTTCCGCCTTCAAGGATGCTATTCATAACTAAAAGAGACATCCTTAATATTCCCAATGGGGTTATCGAAACTAAACTCAATTCAATTGCATTTATTACAGCATCAACAGTACACAAACAACATCACTATACCTCCATCCCATACCCCACCCACCCACCCCCACCCCATAAAAATGAATAAAATAAATAATAAATCATAATGAAATAAAATAAACAAAAGCAGACACAAGCCCTGGGTTCTAAAATAAAAAGTTTAAAATGTGCCAGAGTTCAAACAAAACTACATATCTTTTTACTCTGGGAACCAAACATCCTGCTGGTATCAAAATCTCACATTCGACTACAATTGTTATGTGTGGTATTTTACTGTATCAGTACATTTAGTTCTGCTTGAAATCAACACAATATACGCAGTGTGTGTGTGTGGTGTGTGTGTGTGTGTGTGTGTGTGTGTGTGTGTGTGTGTGTGTGTGTGGTGTGTGTGTTGTGTGTGTGAGTAAGAGAGAGAGAGACCACAATACATTCGGTGACATTTGATGATATCAACAACGTACACTAGTGTTTATTTTCTGTGTCAGTCTCATGCATACGGTTCCATGTGATATCAACACTACAAAGCAGAACTGGTACATTCCTATTCTGATAACCGTGGGTTCTTGTGTGTGAGTTACTACCATAAATTTCAGCTACGTTATTTCTATCAACGCAACTGTTGTGCTCTTTCTGGATCAATGTCAGGTATTTCGTTACATGAAATGTCAACACAAAATGTAACACATTAATATCCACACAAAAATGTAATATACTAAATGTCCACACAAATGTAGCAAAGGAGTGTTTATGCATGGTGTCAACACCATGCAATTAGCGACGGTATTTTGTCAATGTCATGTTCACAGCTACATTTTTAATAAACACAATTGAAATGAATACAGCCTTACACAGCAGTCAATTTCTTATACGTCAGTACCACACATTCGGTATAATGATTTCAACAAAGTATAGCACAGCTGGTGTGCTCATGTATGTGTGTTAATATAGCACGTTTGTTCAGTTTTGATGTCAACACAACGTAACACAGTTAGTGTGCTTCTTAACACGTCTGCACCACGCATTCAGTTACATTTACCATCAACACAGTACTACACAACTGGTATGCTCAAGTGTGTCACAGTACTACACAACTGCATATCAAGTGTGTCACAGTACTACACAATTGGCATGCTCAAGTGTCCTCACAGTACTACAAATGGCATGCTCAAGTGTGTACAGTGCTACACAACTGGCATGCTCAAGTGTGTCACAGTACTACACAACTGGCATGCCTCAAGTGTGTCACAGTGCTACACAACTGGCATGCTCAAGTTGTGTCACAGTACTACACAATTGGCATGCTCAAGTGTCGTCACAGTATCCTGTAGAAAATTTCCATTTCACAATCAACGCAATGTTAACAAGCCACCTACACTACTTCAGGGCCATTATCATACAACAGCACGTCTGATATCAACTTGATTTAACACAACGGATGTGCGTTTCAGTATGATAATTTATATTCAGTACATTTGACGGTACAGTACATCTGGTACACGTGTGGTTGTTCCGTATCACCCAGTGGCATGCATCTCATGTCGAAGCGATGTACTATTGCATAACTCCACAGGACGTCGGAAACATCGGGTGTTCAAACCGCCTCACAGTGTCACAACCCAGTTGCCAGGACTGCACAGATACATACCACCGACATGGAACAACACTTGCTTGTATTTGAATGCTACTATGGCGCACTCAGACTCTTTTTCATATTCACACTAATGTCTTTCATACAGTTCCACCCATCCGACATCAAAAACAATGTCGTCCATTCCAGCAGGCGACGTGGTGAATTCATCTTTTTAGTTTTCTATGCTCTTTAAAAAAAAAAACGAACTGATCAGACAGTGGCACTGAAACGTCCTAATCACCAAGTGTGTTGCTTGCTTCATTTAATGGTCACAATACCAGGACAGTACACGCAGCCCCGGGGGTGTGTATCGTTCAGAATGCATGCTGAGACCTACACATAACTTAATGCAGATCAGAAACCATCCTTCCGTGAATGTTGTTGCAATCTTATTGTTGTCCCCGTTTATTTCAGCCAGCCAATTCAACAACTGTGGATTCCTTTAGGGGGTGAGGGTTGCCTTTGGGGGGGGGGGGGGGGGGAGGGGGGGGGGGGGGGTGAGTGAACTGACACTGTCCATGGTTATTAGACTGTGTCCCAACAACGGGATACTAGTGAGTTCAACACAATATTTTCAGACAAGTTTTTTCAGTCATTCTTCTCCCCACCCCCCCCCCCCCCCCCCCCCCCCCCCCACCCCCATCCCCCCCCCCCCACCCCATCCTTCCTTACCCCTGTGCATCAGTCTTTGGTTCTCACAACAAATCCAGGAAACCATTCATCATCCTAATCGGTTTCCCATTCATACTCCTCATCGCTTCCCCAATCATCCTCACCCTGCTTCCCCAGTATTCATCCTCATCGCTTCCCAAAAAAAACATACTCATCGCTTTCCCAATCATACACCTCATCGCTATCCCATTCGTCTCCAACATCCACGACATATTGGTCAAACCCACTCTCTTCTGCCACAGTGCCAGCTCCTTGTTCTCCATCATGCCGTAGTCTGGATGTACGAGGTCCGAGAACAAGATGTATTCTTTCATGCCATTCGAAATTGGCAAATGAGAGACATCTCTGTCACGCGAGTCACTGACCTTGAGACTGTGAGCAATCACCAGAACGACACAACGATTTCAAGGTCCGGGGTGTGGCGGACACTTCGGTTAGGTACTGAGCTGCCTTCTCCACCAAGGACACCCCACGGCTGAGAAAGACAAGGAACGGGAATAAAAATCGGGACTCATAAAAGGACTCTAAGCTGGTCTCTTCTGCTACGTTCCGGCTTGACAATCCGAGTTTCGGCCAAGAAGCAGCTTTCATCAGGGAGCATGTTCTGGATGTGCTTGGATCCGAGTGAGGTGCAGCACGTGGGCAGGAGGTGGAACAATTCCCTGTAGGAGCACGCACCGGATTCGTATAAAGCATCTGTGGTCGTCATGGTCTCTCCACTCATCATCACCGCGAACAATGGGAGACAAGAAACGATTCGCGGGGTTTGCTGCATGGCGTGGGGTGAGCTGGGGCTGGTGTGTGCTGAGACCCAGAGAGATGCACTTGGCCACCACCTTCCTGGGGTGCCTCTTGGACAGCACCGCATAGGACAACGCCGAGTGACTCTCTGGGTGTCACGGACAGAGGTTTGCTCCTTGTAGCAACTGAGGGGCAGATGATTTCGTGCCAACCAGAGATGCACAGTGTGTGAAGCGCTGTTTCAACCCTACGATTCACCCCGTTCCACTGGTCAATGTTCCGTGACAATGCATGAGCTATGACGTCATCCAGACGTTCTCAATCAGCATCTCCAGGGTGGTGCGGCTTTCTTCCTCATCAGAAGCAGACTGCTGAAGGTCTCCACAGAGAGTGATCAACGATTTCACGTGCTCCCATGCTTGGCTTTGATGGCTAAATGCAGCACATGATCTGCCGTCCTTTTTGTCCAGCAGAGAAAGATCGGCTCCTCTCTTTGCCAAGGCCAGCACTGTGTCCCAGTCACCCTGGTGGGCACAGGACTTGTGTATAAAACAAAGCGCCCTGGTCGTAATAGGGTGTTTAGGTCAGCATGGTGCTGTAGACAAATGATCCACGACATCCACTGGTGCTGACTGACCGCGGTCAGCAGTGTGCCACGTCACGATGTCGCGTCCCGCTGTCGTCCTTCTCCGACACCAAGGGGGTTTGACCGCCTGCAGGGTGGTCAACTGATGACGGCCCAGTGGAACAGGTCCTCTCTTTCCTGCAAGGACAGAGCTGCTGCTCCATGCCTTCAATGCACCGGTACACCACGCTTCCTTCGCTCCTCTGCAAGGCGCGCAAGGGATGCAACTGCCGCCTGACAGAGTCTTCCACGTGTGTTTCATCATCTTGCCTCACCAAGCCGTTACACTGATTTCAGATCACCATATCGTTTTCCAGTCAGGGAATCACGTCCACGTACTGTTTCCCACGTTAACGCGCCATTGCGTCAGTCAGGACCCCACAAACCCCCCACTGCTCGGTTTCTGAATCATGTCCAGGATCCCGAGCGGTGGTGGTGATCCGCTGGAGGATTCCCAATCTGATAAGATGCCATGACCACCGTCAAGGGGATGCACTGGAACCCACGGATGCTGCTGCTAGACCCGACCACGATGACCTTGTCACTGAGCGTCCGCTGTAGACGTGACCCGGCGTGAAAACCAACCACCCCTGCAAAGTAACATTTCTTTCACACGCCCGTCTCCAACGTTTTAAACGGACAGATTCTGGACCAGTGATGGCAATCTTCTATACTTTCCGGCCACCTTACTCTCCACCCGCACTTCTTTTTCCAGACAGATCCTTCCTGAAGACAGGTCTCCGTACCCTTCCACAATGCAGGGGGTGATGGGTTTATACTGAGGTCCATAGATGACAGGTACCCTTTCCAGTCGGAATGCCACTGGCAAGAGGGAAGTCTTGCACACCGATCAGATCAGCTAGCCTCACGTCAGTCCGTTGTTCCGCCAGGCGCAAAAAGACCTCCCCACGGCTTCTCTCTGAGGGCCTGCTCTACCGAGCCCCAGGTGCGTTGATATCACGTTCAGGTCGTGGTCAGCCCACTGTTGGACAATCTTCCACTCCTTTTGCTTTACCGCCAAGAGGAGAACAGCTGCCATCCAGTACCTGTTCGCCTCACATTAGGTCAATATCGCCCAGGCCAAATAAACGCTCCTATTGATTTCCTTTTAGCATAACCCTGAGGGCGTCTTTCTGTACGTATGGAACGGACTGGGGACAGTGGCAGAATGTTCTAAGCATAGCAACCCTGTGTCAAACCCCATGACCATGCCCTGACAGATAAACACGTGCTTACATGACTCCCGCCGCAACAATGACAATGCGAAGAAGATTAGGGCTATTGACGAACTGTTGTCAGTCAGCATTGCGCTTCCTGAAATCCTCAAAAACGGCGACTGAATACTCTCAAGGGCCAGGAGCGGCTATATTCCACGATGTTTCTTTCAAATATTGGGTCATTGAATAACTGCACTTGAGGTCGTCAGTGGAAGGGACATACAACTTTTGTCACCACGAAACCACGCAGCCACTAATTCTCAGAGCTGACTCAAAGGAGCACTTGCCATAAACAGCGTTTGGGGGACGCGGATGGCAACGGTCTGTTCCAAAGTAAGTTTTCGAGAGAAAGTCTCTCTGAGCACAAATCACCACTTTTCCTTAAGCGACTTTTCTGAACACAATTCGGCACCGTCTTTCAATATCGAAAGTGGTTTGGTTTGTCACCCGGTTACAAAAACAGGTGTCTAATACATGACCTTGTCCACCACGGCCCTCTCACCTAGCACAGCTTTTCCAGCGATTAGCCCAACCAGGAGACCAACTCTCACTCCCCGTGCAGCAGCTTCCATGAAACCTCGTTTGTAGAAACGATTTTTCAGCACGGCAAGACATCTGGTATGGCAGGACAATAATGTTCACAAAGATGGCCGTGAGCAATGTCTGCTCAGCTCTCTGCTCATCTCCCACGACCATGCTAAGGCGGGGAGGGCCGCACTTCACGTGCCTCCGAATGAAACAACTCACCACTTTTCTCTCGCCGCCATTGGATGTGCTTACAAAGAGTTGGCGTCGCCGATTGCCACTGGCGTTTCCGACTCACAACGATCGAAACGTTTTTTTGGTGCCACTATGAACAACGTACCTAGAGAAATGAGATGGCTCCCCCCCCCCCCCCCCCAGGCAATGATCGTTGTCGGAATCTCCACTAGGCGGGCAATACGCTTTCAGAAAACGATGTACACATCTTTCTTTAGAAGGATGCTTAAAGGCCCACACACAGTTTCCGATGTGATGAGCTGCCTGGAACAGAAGAAACACGGATCTCTTTGGTTACAGTGGGGCAGAATGAAAATCGGGTCAGTTCCAAGTTGTATAGGGCTGCGTTTGGCAGCTTCGTCTCACCGCCCAGGTTCTTCAGTGACTTTGCTAATCTCGTCGTCTGTCTGAAGTAAAGAGCCCACCGCAGACCCCACGAAACCCCGCCAATACCAGTTCCTAGAGCACCGGGAGGAGTCCAAATCCTCGTCACCACAATGGAGGACGAACGTTTCTGGTATGGTCTCCTAAGCTTGCGCTGGCACGCCTGCTGCGTTGCAGTAAGGGGGACCATTGTGTCTGATCAGGCGGAGAGATCCAGCAACAACGGGTTCCAAGTTCCACCCCCACCTTCCTTTAGCAACGATGGTGAGGACGTGACTGTCGTACAGGACAGGTTCCGATCGGCCATGGCTGATGGTGTCCGCGTCCTGATACAGAGACAGTTTGAGGACGTCCTGCCACCGCCCAGCGGAGATCAGCTCTCTGCTGCACAGTCTATCTCTGCACGGCCTCACAGACGGGGAGGACCGTGTTCAGAAAACTGCTGGAACATCAGCAGCCGGGGTCATGTCAACAATGACCCTCATCCTTCTGCTGGTCAGTGAGCGTATGGAGTGCATCACGGTGTCCGAGAGATGTCCATTCTCCACCTTGCAGTAAGTGGGTCACACGACTGGCCACGTCAGGAACCTCCTGCGGTGAAGCCATATCAAAAGGATACCTTGCATAACCTGCGATGCAACCAGGACGATAGAGAAAAAATGAAAGGGAAAAAGAAAGATGGACAACATGCATGCACGCACTTGTCAAGCACGCATACACGGCATCGCACGCACGCACGCACGCGCCGCGGCACACACACAACACACACACACACAAACCCAACACACCACACACATGCACTCTAAGCAGAGAACACATCGCATACACTCAGGATTACAAAATAGGCTTTTACTACCACTGTTTAGAGCTTCTGATTATGCACACATTATCACACATTTGGGTTCCCATAATTAAAACAATTATACAACAATTGGGTGATGTGTGCCACGAGCAGCGTTTTCACTCGTTCCTTCGTTGTTTGGACATGGTGCGATGTAAAGATGATATGGATGAGGATGATGGACTGACTAGAAGTGTGCTCAGAATAAACAACAGTTTTGGATGTATTTCTCATTTGGTACAAAGAGGAACGAGTACAATTTAAAGCTGTTTTTTTGCTGCAAAAAATTCTCGACGTTATGTAAAAAAAAACTTACAGACCGGACAGAGTGAGGGGTAACCACCGCCAGCAGCTGAAATTTACCGTTGTATGGACACACCCAGTTGAAGCGATCTATGTTGGTCCACTGGTGAAATGTATAGGTAGGCTGGAAAGTACGCACTTGAACGCAGTGATATGTGTTGTGACGTCCAAAAACTGGGGCACGCAAATGAAACGCAGATCCGAGTGTACCACCGTAACTGTCACTACAGCGCGGTCCCTTTATACCACACGCACGCACGCACGCACGCACGCACGCACACACACACACATACGCACGCACGCACAAAAAACACGCACAAACGCACGTGTGCGCACACACACACATTCTCTCTCTCTCTCTCTCTCTCTCTCCTCACTCTCCTCTCTCTCTCTATCCTCTATCTATCCTCTCTATCTATCTTCTATCTACAGTGTAAAAATTCTCTTATCATCAACACTAGGACACATATCACTCACACACCTAATGCATGCACACAGGACACATATACACTCACACACATAATGCATGCACACAGACACGTACCCTTATACAATATTGCATGCATACAGACATGTACACTTATTACGCATAATGCATTGCATCACCGACTATGGTACACTCACAGCGATTAATGCATGCAACAGGGACATGGTACACTAACACACATAATGCAGCACACAGACATATGTCACTAGAACATAATGCATGCCACAGGACACACACACTACACACTATAAGCATGCACACAGACATGTACACTTATACAAATATATGTGTGATACAGCACACTGACACACCGTATACACATAATGCAGGCATACGACATGTACACTCACATACATAATGGGTCAGGCCACACGACACATACACTACACACCATAATGCAGCCACACAGACATTGTACAGTACCACACATAAATGCATGCACACAGACCTATACACTAGCACATACTGCATACACAACAGGGTGGACCACATACACTCACACCACATTCAAAATTCAAACCAATGAAATTGAAATTAGGTCCGATATCATTTTCCTAAGGCGTGCAAATACGTATCCAGATCACTAAAAAACTATTCTTACAATTTTCTTCTAAACTATTGACAATAAAGTAAACACTAAATCAAAGAACATTATCTGTTGCGTTTTTCATTGTTACGTCCTCCCCCTCCCCCACCCACACCCTCGGGAGCTTTTTAAGGCACAGTTTGATTACTCACTATACCACAATTGGCCAAGCTTGATAACATCAATGTCTTGCATATGAGCTAGATCCCAGTATGAACGATTTTTATCCCAATCATCTAAAAATCTCACTGATAGGTTCATTAGAAGACAATGCATGCTGCTGTGGTTTTGTCATCCCCACTTTAAAAATCGCGATGAGACCCACCATCCGTGTTTTTTATCACCTAGCCAAGGACTTCTCCATTTTCACAGCTGAATTAATAGCAGTTTCATGGCTATTTTCACATAAACGTTCATGATACACCATTCAACCTTTCTATGGTGCACTCTCTTCTGTGTAGACTCTAAGATCAGTTTCTAGAAGCTTTAGAAAACCCAAACGTTTCGAACAAACCGGGCTGAAATCATCACAGAAATTAAAGTACTTATTCATGTTGTATTATATCAAGGGGTATCGCAGTTGATTTTTGCTGGATCCCATCTCATTGTTCAATATCTGGAAATGAATGGGCTGATCGTACAGCTCGGGCAGGTGCAAAAAAATCTTTTAAATCCAAGGATATTCCCATTCTTTTAAAGTTTACAAGAAGGTTACTCTCTATTACAAAAAGCTTCTTTGAAAAATTTTGAAAGATATATAAAGAGTAACATGCTTTCCCAAGTACATAAGCCTAATTCTTCAATAAAGTGTTGTTTAAATGCTCGATCACATTTTTTTTCAAAACAGAATTCATTAATGAATTATACATAATAAATTATCAAAAAAAAATGTCAACAAAACACCCAAAACACCGCAAAAAAATTGTTTCAACTGTTTTACAGGACTTAGGTTAAACGCTTTCAAAACCAAGTCCATAAAAAAAAAACATCCAATGTGTATGCGGGGCTGTTGATAGTTGTACAACAACACATTTATTTTGTACTTTTGGTCCTTATTTTGAATCAGCTCTATCAAAATTCAGAAAAGATGAATCTAAATGCATTTTCCAAGAACCTGTATTTCTTTAGAACTTTGTTTCAGAACTTAATGATAAGTCCAAGTCGGCTGGTTTTATGATTCTGCATAATTTAGACTGTTTGTGTTGACTATTGCATTGTTTGATTTGTTAATGTGAATTTTTGCTAAGGATTGTGCTTATGTAGTAATTCCGCTAAACATATATTTAACACCAAACAACAGGCGCACACACGCAAGTAGCGCGCGCGCGCAACACACCCACACACACACACACACACACACACACACCTACACACACACCACACACACATAACACACACTGCATACCAACCTAACCATATAGTAAACACTCACCTTCCTGTCTAATATCACTTTAAAGTGAAAAGGACGTTAAATCGAA
>JADBJO010026147.1:20000-22856 GCA_016801955.1 Conus betulinus | reverse complement strand
CATTACCCACACTTAAAGGGTGATTAAGACGAATTAATTCGACTTTCCCATAAAATCTCATATTTAGCTTTTTACTATGGTCACTAATCTCTCAACAGAACCCTAGCCCACCCATTTAACAACTAGCAGAACGGAACACAGAACTTAACAACAAGTAGGTAAAAGTTCCCTGGTTGGTGTATTTTTTTAACATCTAAATTGGACTACGTACTTCAGCTAAATATAATAGGCTAGTTAACCCTTACGACATCGCCTTCACCAATTTTTTGTTACAACTTGAATTAGTCCCGCTGCACGGCTGGTGTATGTGTACGGTTGTGGTGTGTGGCGGGGGTCTATTCTGGAAGGTCATTTTGGGCGAAAACACCTTTTTTCACACTTACCATATTGGCTGTAGTATGTTTTTCTGTTCCAGCGTATCCATATATAGAAATAGGAATAAAAGGCATACAAACAATTCGGAATTCTATCCTGTGGAGAATAAATGAAACTTGCCTTAATATATCTTGAGGACCTCGTCTGTTCAAAATTGTTAGTATAAAGAACTTACGATGGAATCAGATCTCATGTCTATAAAAGAGATAGATCAGTTAATTTCCTTATAACTATTAACACATATACAACTGATTTTTTCAAAGCTTCAGGAATTAAACAAAGGCCATTGTTATTCGGCCATCATTTATTACAATTCCAAGTGGGAGCTGAATTATGATAGTTTTGGCATTGATTGTACTGACTTTAAGACAAACGATGGTCCAGTTTTATCAGCTGTTGTAAAATATCACACTTCAGAACATTATAATGACCATCTGAAAATGTTTACACATGGGTCTGTTATGGTAACGGACAAACAGGATCAGCTTTTGTAATTCCCACACTGAAAATGGACAAATGCTGTCAAACTGGGCAAGCTTATTCCTCATTTACGGCAGAACGTGCTCTCCTGATGGCTTTGCACTCACGTGCTCATCAGACTGCTCAGCTTCTTGCTTAGTCCCCGAAGAACCAGAGGCCTGAAAAGGGCAGGACCCCCGGCCAGTAGGGGTGGGAACACGACAGGTTGGCGTGGGTCGGCTTGCCACAGAAAAAGGGGGCGTGTCCGTTCTCCTCTGTCATGTTGCACGTGCTGGCGTACCCGGGGATCGGCGAAAACGGCAGACACGGCGTTGTCTGCAATTGGTTAAAACTGTTCATAATCCTCCTCTTCATTGTCATCATCATCGTCATTGTGATGATCATTATGTACCTCTTTCTTCTCTCTGTCTTCCTCTTCCCCCCTCCTACTCCTGCTCCCCCCCCCACCCACCCCCCCCCCCCTCTCATCATCATCGTCATCATCATCATCATCATCATCATCATCATCATCATCATTACACTCATCATAGGCCGCCGTGGTGCTGTATTTACTGTCGGGGATGCCCCGGTTGGGAAGTCTTGGGCTTACTTCCAGTCATAGCCATAGCCATTTCGTTAAATTTTGCGGCCCCTTCCTACCCGGCGTTGGGTTTGATATGGGCTCAGTAGCGAAGACTGAAACCACACAGCAGGTTTTCATTCACTCAATGGATGCGCACGTGAGTTTATTGCTCGATTTCCTGACCAGCACTGCTGGTGTCTGTATTTCTCGGGCCTGGTTGACGCCTGGCTATATTATGAAAATAAGCGCAGAATTCAGCCCTGTAATGCACTCTTAGACTAAAATGGAGCTCTACAACACCATCCTTGTCATTCTCGTCCTCATCGATCAACGTTAGAGAAAGTCTGAAAATCTGTGTCCCGTCATACTGTCACGGCAGCCTCGGTTTCGATATGCCCTCCATGTTAATGCCGTCGGTGAGTTCGTGCCGAGGTCGCCAGTATCAGCAAGTTTATGGGGATGGTCGTTGGATGCACGTGGTGGTGCCCTGCTGGAGGGGCATGCTCATTCCCGTGGGCTCCGCGACTAAGCGATTACTGTCATCAGCACGGGGGACTTAGCAGGGGGTGTCCTGTATATGTTGTATTAAAATATGCACCACTGAACATCACTTAATAACTCGGCAGCCGAGCAGTGTGTCCTTGGGGGGTGGGGGTGGGGGGTTGGGGGGTGGGGGGGTACCTCATGACGACTTCACATTGACTGCTCCCTCTAGATTTCCGCAGTGGTGCTGCGACTGAAGAAGTTAGAATGGCACTGTTAACGGAAACCCGAATGAGCGTTATGGGGGTAATCTTAATGGGGTGGCGCGCAGAGGATGCAATACAAAAATAATATCATCACCATCATATCATGGTCCTCGTCGTCATCATCATCATCATCATCATCATCATCATCACCATCACCATCATCACCATAATCATCATCATGATCATCACCATAATCATCATCATCATCACCATAATCATCATCATCATGATCATTACATTCATCATCAATCATCATCGTTAGCATCATTATCGTAATTTATAACCAGCTGGTTGTGGAATGTCATCACTTTATCATCGCTTCAAGAATCTGGCACCTTCCCCTTATAAAACATGACTGGTAATAACTTTTCCCAGATACTACGTAACATTTACGATACAAGGCTATGTTGGGATGGGGGGGTGGGGTGGGGGGTTAATACAAAAGCAATGTCTGCATGTCTGCTCATTAAACATCAAAATATAAGTTACAAGAAATGATCTCGACTCAGTGCCAAAAATGTTCACATTCATTCAAAAACGAAAACAAACAAACTTACTAACAAAAGGAGAAAAAGAGGAGGTTAACAAGGAACGTTTGTGATCAGAACTATCAGTGTAGCTTCGGAATCCACGGAATAGAAAATCTGTGAGCTTGACTGAAAATAGCAGTATTCCAAAGTCAGCAATTTA
>JADBJO010026147.1:0-17500 GCA_016801955.1 Conus betulinus | reverse complement strand
CCAAGTTAGGGATCAAACAAAATACTTAGCTTGTTTGACGAATGGTGGACAAAGTCAAATGCTGGGTATCATTATTGGCATCAGAAATTCCGTCCCACCGTGTATGATCTTTTCCAAGATCAGCTTCAAGTAGCATACAGATGAACGCATCACTGGGCAACTCCAAGATGGGAGTATTAAGAAACTGTCTGGAGACTACATCTGCCACCTTGCGTATCTTGTAAAATGCTTGCATGACCCCACAGTCTTCGCCCTGAACAACCTTGAGACCCATATCTTTGCAGAGAAAATGAAATTGTGCAGTTTAGTTTCCTTTCACTGTGTCCACAAGGTCTGGTCCTGAGCAAGACCGACTTTAGTACACGGAAACGACGTGTATGAAATCCAGCAGTGACTGGATGTATAGTTGTCGTGGCATATGGATGACAGTTTGCCTGGTTGCTGGTCTGGGAACTGCCATAGTCTGGCTCTTGCCTTCATCCTCGAGAATTTCCTAAATGGTTTCAAAATAAATTGCACTTATCCTTTCAACACTGGAGTTTTTGCAGGAGCCGATTTTGCCTGCAGTTTGACTGGTTACTACATTGTGTATTCACTACACTCGATAGCTGAAAATGATATTGCATCAGCTGCACCTCCTGCTTCTGCTGTCGCTTCTGACCTCCAGGCCAAAATTCAAGACTTCCTGTGACACAATCTATCTTCAGCTGCTCGCCGGAAATACAATACCTCACCAGAACACAGTACAGAACTGAAGAAAGCGAAAAGGCCAATTAGCCGTTTTTTTGTTTTCTACTGACATGCTGGAGAAGGAAGACATTCAACCAAAATACAAAGGAAAAGCTGACGTCATCTTCAGAGAGAAAACAGCTATGTAAGAAAGCCAGCACAATGACTAGTCTCACAGAAGCATTCGTTCAACTCAAGAGAGTCAGCTGAACCTAAAAACGTTTTGCTGGCGTAATATCATCAGAGACCCGACGCATTTGCTCTCCAGATACATAAGTTCGACTGTGTATATGAAGGGTAGTATCTGCTACTGTGTATACTACGATGAAACCTATTTAATTATGGAAACAGGATGACTTGACCTGACCATTCAATGTGGCGACTTTCTGTACAAGAAAGTGAAGGAACTCAGATGTCTTCTGAGTCTGCGATTTTTCAGCGAGAGTATCTTCATTTTATTCCTGAGAACTTGTATGCATATAGAGCAGGAGCTGGAACTAAGGACAGTATAGATACTCATATGAAAAAAAAGCATCTTCCTGTCCCTGTCTAAAGGGCTATCTTGCATGCGTGCCACATATTAGTCACTTGTTGTTTGAGTTCTGTCATGCAAAAAAAAAAAAGCGAATTTTAAAGGAGTTTTTATTCTCTAGAATTTGTAGGGTTTTATCGTCAGTGAGTGTCCTACCAAAGATACTCGCCCTGCGGAAAGATGGTTCACTCGGTGACCGTTTACTCTGCCGGCAGTCAAAGCCGAAGTGAAGCCGGCTGCACGCCGTCTCACAGGCCCGCGGCGCCTGCCACTCCCACTTCACCGGAGTATAACACAGCCAACTAGCACAGCAGGAAATGGTAGTACAGAATGTTGAACAAGTTTCATGTTCTCTCTCTACCTCATATACACACACACACACACACACACACACACACACACACACACACACACACACACACACACACACACACACACACATATATATATATATATATATATGTGTGTGTGTGTGTGTGCGTGCGTGCGTGCGTGCGTGTGTGTGTGTGTGTGTGTGTGTGTGTGTGTGTGTGTGTGTGTGTGTGTTGATAGATAGAAAGATAGGTAGATACATCTCCAAAACAAAAGAACAAGGACAACAAGCTGTTGTGGTTATAGTTGAACTGTTTGGCTTTATTCGCCGTAGGGCGAGTATCTTTGCCCATGCACACATACCCTCACACAAATATACTGGCACTGGTTTACGACTTCGAAATACTCAGAACAAATAGAGCAGTTTGCATGAAGGTACACAGCTAGTTTGCCCGCAAGATCCTCACGCCTACAATTCTGAACCCATTCCTTGCATCTGTAAAAAAAAAAAACACAAAAAGAATGGTCAAACTTGATTCTATGTAGAAACTGTTTTTAACACCAGTCTGTCTCTCAGTGCGTGCATGTGTGTGGCCGTGTGGGTACATGGTCAGCTGTGATGCCTGTTGTTAATGTATACAAATACCTAGGACTTTGTTTTTCAACAAGACTGAGTTTTGTTATAGCATGTCGTAATTTAATTAGTGGAGCTAAAAACGCTTTACTGTGCATTTCACAAAAGTTATATAAGTTTTAAAAAAATACTTCGTTGACTGTCCTTTTGAAGATTTTCGACTCACAAATTCAGCCGATTGTTCAGTACGGCGCAGAGTTATGAGGACTTGATATAATGTGACATCTGAATGTGAAAAGGTTCACCTATTTGCTCTCAAAAGATTTTTAGGCGTAGAGATGCGAACTTCTAATGACTTTGTGAACGGAGAGACATACAGATACCCTATATATATTAATTCAACTGTAAAATGTGTAAAGTTTAGGTTAAAACTGACAAGAATGGAGAAAATCTAGGCTGCCCCATAAAGCTTACAAAATTGTTGTTTGATTTAGATATGCGTGGAAGAAAAAATTGGCTTACAAATGTTCATTGTAAACTACACATGTTTGGTTTTAGATATGTATGGCTAAACCAAGGTGTTGAGGGGATAGACAGATTTCTGCAAGTTTTCAGAGAACGGTTAATTTTATGTAGATGGCAAGAGTGGGACTTTCATATTAGGGATAGTGAAAGGTTTGATGTTTACAGAACGTTTTGCAAGGTGCCTGAGGTAAAACTGTATTTACTGATGAATTTAGATAGGCGTTTAAGGTATATATTGACGAGGTTTCGATTTGGCATTTCTGAAATAGCGCAACATCGTTTACGTTACAAAATACATAGTAATGCTGACTTTAAAATGTCCGCTTTGTAAAAATGAAAAAGATGATGATGTTCATTTTGTCTTATGTTGTCCTGTTTTGAGTGACTTAAGAACACAGTATATACCTTGTAAATGTTATGCAGATCCAAATAAATTTAGACTTGCATTGCTTATGACAACAGAGCATAAACAAACTGTGAAAACAACTGTCCATTTATCGTTACAAAGCATTCAAGTTGCGTTCTGTTCTGGTTTCTTGAATAGATACTAAATATGTTGTTAATTATGCATTTGTGTATAGAAGTTATGTACCCCTTCATTGAGGGGCAATGGCCTATACATGAATAAACTCTCTCTCTCTCTCTCTCTCTCTCTCTCTCTCTCTCTCTCTCTCTCTCTCTCTCTGTCACACACACACACACACACACACACACACACACACACACACACACACACACACATGCATACACACATACACACATGCGCGCGTGCATGGACGCCCTCTCTCTCTCTCTCTCTCTCTCTCTCTCTCTCTTAAAACAACGATTTTAGGAAAAACATAATACAGAAAACGAACTCACCTTTCTTCGTCTTTCGGAAAAGAAAACAACCGGAACCCTTTATTTTTCGAGAATTATGACAGTTCGGTGCGGCGCACCAAGTGCCTCCTGACTTACCCTCCATGCTGAACACGCGTGGAAGGATACACTGTGAGCGTGGCAGTGGCAGGATGGAATGCGTCAGCCGTCTAGCTTCACTTTCACGCGGAGTGAACCATCTTTCCGTAGAGCGAGTATCTTTGGTCCTACTCTATTTTGCTTATATTGTTCATCATCTCAGAAAAGTTCTCGAAATGTTTTAGGATTACTAAGGGGGGGGGGGGGGGGGGGGGGGGGGGGGGCACGTTTGTCTGCAGAGGTATCTTTAGTTGAAGACAAGGGCAATAACCCCTGACCGCCTATCGGTCGCAGGAGGAGAAGGGATGGAACGGCCGCGGTTTGTTTAAACAGCGCACTTCTGCTGACAGCTGCCAGCTTCCTCGCGCTTACCTGCCACAAGCTTTCCTCCCTACGCGTAATGTGATACTAGCTGTCTGGCTGATAGTGTGTTGAAAACAGGATGCTATGTTTCTTCATTAATACTTTGCGCCAGAATGAAACGAACTGTGGTTGATTGATGTCACTGTATTGTGTGGTCTCTGACTGACAGAACGACACCCAAACATGAATGGGTCTTCTTTCATACGCATTGCTGACAAGCACCACAAAGATTTGTCAACAAAAAGCAATTGAAACAGACTAACGAACACACAAAAAGTGAAATGAAATCGCAACTCAGTGGAGAGCATGCGTTCCTGAAGCTATCACGCTCAACCTCAAGCATATTGGACATGCATATCTTTCCTTTTAAACTGACAGAAAATTAGTCGCGGGGCTTCTACCTGACAGCCGGTACTTGGCCTGAATAAACAGTGTCGGGTCTGGTCAGCTTCACTGGGAACACTGGTTTCTCCACCACCACGGCCTGGGCATGTTTTGCTTGTTTATCTGCGTGCTCTACGTGCTTGTGAAGCATGCCGAAATTGATTTCTATCACAGCCACACCATGCTTTTAGTAAAGCAAGATTTTAGCATGCCACAAATGCAGATGTCAGTGTCAGTTATAAACAATGAAATGCTTCCTACCTGACCTTGTTCTTTCGCCCGTTCAAATTATTTGAAACTGATGTCACATATACACACACCAATGCAAAATGTTGCCGCATTTTTTCATCTTCATGGTGAGCCTACTCACGACTTGGGGGGGGGGGGGGGGGGGGAGAGAGAGAGAGAGAGAGAGGGAGGGAGAGCGAGCACACACACACACACACCACACACACACACATGCCTATGTTACATCAGCAGTCTATCTCACCCTGCCCCGCCTACTTTCACTCTAACCCAGGGTATATTTCCCCCCTGGCCCGATTTGTCTCACTCTACCCCAGGGTATGTCCCACCCTGCCCCAGTTTGTTCCACCCTACCTTAGGGTATGTTTTCCCTACCCTTACTTGTCTCACCCTGACCTGGTTTTCCGCCGTTTCGTACTTTCGATCATCATCAAAAAAGTGTGTCCATGAAATTAATTTTCTGTATGATTTATACTGCGTCAGATCCATTCAGTTTCAAAACGGTGCGATTTTTCTGCTCGCTGACTCACTGTTCCCAACGCTTGGAAAGACTGAAATGCTGATTCCATGTTTATGACCATTCGTCAGTAACATTCAAATTTGTTAATAATTACATAATTTATATGCATTTTGTATTTTCTACCAACACTTTGCACATATTAGCGTCACGCGCTAGTGTGGCACTATTTTTGGTCCTGTTACTAACTGGACAGGAAAAAATCAAAATAATAGCTGCTCACGAGCGACCTTGACCAAATAACGCACTTAGCTTGTGTTATTTGCCAGTACATGTCACCAATAATGCTTAGGAACAAGAAAGCAAAGAATACCTCGACAATTTCAATGGTGAAATAATATCAGACCAAGATACAATCTCGTCAGAGGTCCGGACCTTGCGCCACAATTTGTACAGTTACAGAGAGGTTAATGATATTAACTTAACATCTTTTGCCAGATGCCCCAGCAATAACTTGTGATGCGAGAGAGAGCATTCGAAAAGAAGATTCGAAAAAGTAAAGATGTTAAAGGCATTAGATAAAAAAAAAACACAGAATTTCTCCTGTCACAGTTTGCAGACGCTACTTCTCTGCTACTTGATGGTTGTGAACAGTGTCTGAAGGCAACTATAGATATCCTTGATGAATATGCACAGATGTCAGGCTTGAAAATGAATAGTGATAAAAACCCAACTAGTGTGGATTGGAAGTAGAAAAAACTAGTCAAATTCGATACTTTAAGGACAGGAACTTCCAATGGAATCCTGTTATCTTTAAGGTTCTTGGCAATATAAAATTTTCTACTAACACAGAACAAATTGTTGATTTAAATTAGTCAAAAGCTTTCAGCCGTGCAGAAAATCTTAAAACAATGGAAAAAAGAAATCTCATTCCTTTTGGGAAAATCGCAATATAATAAAATGTTTATTCTTTCTCAGTTTACCTATCTGTTTCGTAATCTTCCGGACCCCCCATGCCAACTTTTGAAGGAAACAGAAACTGAAATGTTCCAGTTCTTATGGAATGGGAAACACAATAAGATAAAGAAATCGGTAATTTATCACGAATATGAAAATGGAGGACTAAAAATGAGTAACATATTTATACTACTTGAGACTCTGAAGATTAGCTGGTTAAGACGGTTCAATATTCCAGAATCAGAATTTAGTAGTTTCATATATACCTTGTACCCAGCCATGAAACAAATGAAAACGCTCGGAGGTGAGTACGCTAACGTGATACTCCAACGACACGATAATCCATTCTGGCTTGATGTTGTTAGACACTATAAAAAAGTTCTGCTCAAAGTGTAAACCTTTAAATATAAAAGAATTTCTGTCAGAACATATTCATCACATTATAAACATAACAAGGAACAATAAGGTGATCTACATGACAGAATGGATAGAAGCAGGCGTAACAAAAATTAACCATGCAAATGGAACTTTTCTGTCCTTTAATGATTTTAAGGTAAAATACTCAAACGTTACAAAAACTAATTTTTTAGCATATGAGGGAATCAGCAGAGCTATTAGAAAATATCAAGAAATTCTCAATAACAGAGAAGACATAGCACATGTTATTGATGAGGAAAATAAAGCACGGACCTTGACCCAGAAAGACAACAAAGTAGTTAAATCGATCCTATTTGGTTCTAAAATTATACAGCAGCAGTGATTAAGTGGGAACGTCTGTGTACTGGACTCAAGTGGAAAGATATCTTTTTAAAACCTCTTAAAATTACTACAGATACTCAACTGAGATGGTTTCAGTTCAGACTTGTACACCGTGTTCTCCGCACACAAAAGTTTCTCACATGTGTGTAAACTCACAGACTCCCCACAATGTAATTTCCGTAACTCAGAAACGCAGACAACTCATTTGTTTTGGAATTGCATTGTAATTCAAAATTTCTGGAATTACTTCGAATCTGTTTTATGGAATAGATGTCCCCATTCTCTAAGACTAATATTAAACGAGCAACTAATCTTGTTTGGTTGTTCAGAAAATGTAATAACAGACAAGCCTTTAGATTTCATACTACTATTTGCAAAATTTTTCATCTCTAAAAGCAAGTTACACAGTTTGAACCCCTGCAGTGCCTAGTTTCATCATCATCATAGTTTAAATATAAGGGTAAGAACAGAAAAATATTTATCTGCAATTGTGAGGAAAACCCATGAATTCAAGCTAACATGGAAAAAAATCTATGCCTTTATTTATGTAATTTAAGCCTTATGTGTGCAGACATCATGTTACCAGATCGGACGGTGTGGCGGGATAATCTCTCCATTGCGAAATGAAATTGTCCCATCCCTAGGCTCACGTATACAAAAAAAAATGTTATGTTAAGCCATTTGGTAATAGTTTCTATCATCACCTCTGTTTCATAATAGAGATGTGCCCTCATTTGCCCATCACCTACTAAGTGTTTAATAACTATTTGTAACTGTTTCTGAAACTATGTTTTTGTTTTCCTGTACATGCGTCTTGTTTATTGTCTTTTGCTTTTCGAAAATTATTTTAAAAAAAACAACAACAAAAAAACAGGCCGGCATGGTTATACAGTACATGATTGTAAAAAAAAAAAAAAAAAACAAAACAAAAAAACCTCTTCTTTTGCTTTATTGCTTTACCTTATGTCGTTTCTTTCGGTTGTATTTTCTTCGTTTCTGACTGGTCCATTTATCTTCATGTTTGCCACCAATTCTTATTCAATTTTTTAATCCCTCTTTAAAAAAAAAAAAAAAAAAAAAAGACATTCTGAAAGCTCTGCGCCGAACGCGTCGTCTTCACATTTGATTTATTCACCCTGTCACTGCGTACTCTTTGTGTCTGTGCGGAGCAGATGGTTACGTCTTAATCAGATCCATCTCCCCCTATTCCGCCTGCGGGCTGTTTCTGTTACAACCTCTTCCGTCCATGGTCAGTTTCAAAGTGATGCGACTCTCTCTCTCTCTCTCTCTCTCTCTCTGTGAAAGTTACAACCCAATATCGTGACGACACATAAGAGCATCCGTCCTTGAACTGTGTGTTGCCCATGTTTGACTGACAAAAAATCACTCCATGTGTGTATGTTAGGTTGAAAGGGGAAAGCAGGGCAACAAGACAATGCGTTCAAACACCAGCATGCGTACAACCGATCTTCCATGATATCTTCAAAGTAACACAATTGAAAACAAACAAACAATCTACAAAGATACGTGCGCGGGACATTGCACTGACAAAAGTGTATGCTGTTTCCACTAATTCGTTTTAAAGGAAAATGGTTCCATCCTTATTTGCAAGAAATTGTATGACAATTTCTTCATACAGCATGGATGTAAACACGCGATAAGAAAATATCAAGAGAAACGAGAAATTAAAGGTCCAGTCCAGTTGGAATAGTGAGAACAGTGAATTGAGATCTATTTTTCGTTCAATGGGAACGAGAATGATTTATAGTTATTCGTTTGTTGGTTGTTGTTGTTGTTGCTGTTGTTGTTTTCAAGAAAGGTTGTGCCTCATTCACACTAAAGGATACTCTCACATGACTGACAAGGATGAGACACAAAAGACTGATGGGCCAAACAGGAAGGAGAGAGACATAAAAATGTGCACGCACACACACACACACACACACACACACACATGCACCTACGCACGCACACCCACATTCCTTAGGCGTTTTCATTCCACCTCCACTCACTGTCACAGTTCCCCCCCCCCCCCCCCCCCCCCCCCCCCCCCCCCCCCCCCCCCCCCACCCCCCCCCCACCCTCCCCCCCCCCAATCCCTTCCTGGGGCAAATGGCTTGATAGCTACCGCTGCTGATCTCTATTAGCTGACGCCCACCCCACCCTTTCTTTTTCTTCTCCAAAGCAAAGATCACTTCTGTATTGAAAACATAAAACGCAGGCGTGGCATTTGTATTTCAGTTGACATAATGCACTCTATCATGATAACGCGGTCTAGCTTACGTCAGTATTTAGCAATACACCAGTTGATAGCTTCCCCCATTGTTTGGTAGAATGACATTACGTGGTCTTACCACGACAAAATGTAACTTGATATTCATAACAGTTTTGCATTATTGCATAGTTTCATTGGCGCATGAAGAAGTGCAATTTTGCAGTCATAATGTGTTGGAAAATGATAATTTTCAGATTGATTTCATGGCTGCAGGTGTTGTCTTCAGATTTACGGCTGTTATGATGCAGTTGCATCTTCTTCATGCCTGGCATGAACGGGAAGGTCTTTACAACATGTATGATTCTGGAAAAAAAAAAAAAAAAAAAAAAAAAAAAAATCGTCATACGATTCCGTGCGGCCGCACACCGAAAATGAATGCGCTAGGCCTTTGCCTAAGGATTCGGGTATCTATAGACAGTCACGATTGGAGTGTTTTGAGAATATTTGTTGTGTCGGAAAGTGCATTCTCATTTTTTTCTTTCATATGCCGATTAAGGGACATACCAGGTGGTTCCGAGTAGACACATTAACATTCAAGGAATGGAACTATTTGGGGACACCACCTGGCGCAAAGACAGGGTCACTGACGAGTGCGAAGACCTGAAATATGACGTCAGGTAAGGGATAGCTCATGAATTTCTAGTTTGTGAATGATGTAATTAGGGGAGGAGGAGTTAATTGAATATATTAGCAGTGTAATATCAGTCCCTGGCTCAAATCTATGCTACGTCTCAAAATGCTTACTTAGATTATTTGATTTGGTGCAAAATCGTAAGTGTCGCGTGTGGCCTGCTCAGCTGAAAGCAACTTATGAACCCGAAATAAAAACAATAGGGATCTGCCATTTTTGAGTGGGCGCAAACGTTGAGCGCTCGACTGATATGATAAAACCTAAAAGAACTGCTTTGTCTTTCATTTAATTCCAGCAAAAAATCACTCACAAAAGCAGGTGCTGATAACTTTAAAGGTACTTTGAAACCAGTTCAACATCGATTTAATGCCTAAATCCAGTTAGTATTGGCTGGGTCAGTTAGTGCCATTCTGGTTCCGTTCCCGGTTCAGTGAGTGGTTTAAGCGCCTTGGGCGGTTTTGTTCGTGTTGTGTTGTGTTGTATCATATGGTCCCGTTGAGTCTCTTGTTTGATTATGCCGTTTGCGTTCTTCGTCTATTGCGCTTTTGGTCGCATTGGGCGTGCGCTTTTGGTCGCATTGGGCGTTGTCAATTTTCTGCAATTCATTCATTCGCATTTTTTGTAAGCGAAAAAGATTTGTACAGTAATAAGGGAGAGAGTGTGTACCTTTTGTTCAACTTTTTTGCAAATTTCATGCGCGTGTCTTTCGCGCAAATGGTGTGTGTGCAGCGTGTGAATGGAGCGTGACAGCCGAGAGTTGTGAGTGAGGGCTAAGCACAAAACATCACTTGACACTGTGTTTGCGTAGCTGTGTGTAATGAGATTGGGAGTTGTTGCTTCTGTGGGAATTATTTGTGAATAAGATAATTTCAGGAATTATCGATTTGAACAAATATAAATCACTGGCAACAGTAGCCAGGTATGTGAATGCATAAGTTAGATCAGGAGGAGGGTGTGGAATAAACAGTGGACTGAATAAAGCGTGGATGCTTCGTGAAGATATTCACGCTGGTTTTTTTTTTCTTGTTAAATTAACGAGACACCTTTTGGAAAGTCCATTAAAGAACATTTTATTTGTTTACTTGCCAGTCTGTGATGGTCGAAAATGGGTTGGGTCAAAGTTGGGCAGTATTGTCATTGTTGTATATTGTTTGTATGTTGTATATATGTTTTTATATTGTATACAGTTGTATCGTGAATTTGTCAATGAGCTGGAGATAAAAGAAGACTCAGACTGAGACCTTAATTGTCACGTGAACCGTTATTGGTCTATAGACATAACACGGTAATAATCAGTATATTGACAAATCACAGTAATGTTTCGACCACAGTTTCTCTGTGCCCGCATCGACATCCATTGTTGTCTCTTCAATCATGAATAACGTTTGCAATATGGATTTTTAGGTTGTCATTTCTGCGCATTTTGCTTGGGTATAGTTTATACAAAACTGGATCTGGTACATCTTTTGAAAGCAGCTGAGTAAATTTCAGTTTTGGTAACTTGAATCTGGAGCAGTAGTTCAGAAAATGGGTTTCATCTTCTACGCGCTTAGCATTTTCTGTCTTCCCTGGAAGTGTTCATGTATCTGCCCACATTGGTAGGCCGTAAGCACGCGCACATTACTCAGATCACGTTCAGAATAAAAACCTGAGGTTAGTCCGTCAAACGGAAAGATGCATCTTCAATTCCAAGCCAAAAACTAGACACGTCTCTTCAGTTCAAGCCAAAAAAACTCAAGCCAAAAAAAACTAGACACGTCTTCAGTTCCAAGCCAAACACTACTATATACATCTTCAATTCCAAGCCCAAAAACATCAGACAAGCTCAAGTTTGATTTGAAAACTTTGTCATTGTCGATTCAATGTAGTATCTTGGTAAAGAAATCAGTGGAACTTAACTAGCCAAAACTGCCAAAAGGGTGCACATGACCATGCTTATTGTCACGGACGCCTTTTAAATTCTTTAGTTTACACATAAGGGATTGTTGCTGACAGGCAGTGTGTCAGTTTTAGCTTGTGTGGATGTTAGAGCACAGAGGTCATGCTCTCAAGCGTGTCGTCCGTGGGGTTGCAGCATCCTCTGACTTGACTGTCCCCCTTCAATTAAAAAAAAAAAGCTGAATGTGAGGGGCACGCGAGGGCGAACGTGTGTACAGAAGATACGGCGCGCGTGTGAGTGTGCGTTGCCGCGCGGCTGTGTGGTGCGTGTGTGTGTGTGTGTGTGTGTGTGTGTGTGTGTGCGCGTGCGTGTGTATGTGTGTGTGTGTAGGCGCGCGTGTGCGCGTGGGTGGGTTTCTTTCTTTTTTTTTTTTTAGATACCTGGCCAGAGTTTCAGGCCGGATTGTGTTGCTCGTGTTTTTTCTGGCAAGTTGGCATTCTCGAGATGTCCCTGGGTGGGACTGTAACTGTATTCAGACTTGTTGCAATCTTGGGTTGGTCGATCTTGGGTTTTGGTTAAGCACTCGATTCGCTGGCAGCCGAGTGGTAAGGATCCCCATCCTTGGGTAGTGGGCCTCTTTTTGTCTACTTCATCGTAGCGCTGCAGCAGCGGGGGACCTAGCTGTTCGCTCGGCCGAAGGAAGCTGCTGGTCTTCTGTTGGGGATCTCTATCCCTACCCACTGCTACCTCTCCATTGGGTCGTCCAGGACCTGAAGTTCCTTTCGGTGGGGACTGGTTGGTCGAGTCCCGTCTTCCGTCGAGACTGGGGGCTGGCCGGCACTTCCTTTTCTGACCACCCGCCGTTCTGTAAAGAATTATTTCTGTATATAGAGAAAGTATTTTGTTATTGTGAAACCACCCTTTTCGCAAGTGAAAGAGGAGAAGAGAAAAAAAAAAAAGAAAAGTTTTTTTTTTTTTTTTATTTAATCCATTTTCCATCCTGCTTGTAAAAGGTGTGTAGTCGAGGCGTGTCAGCGAATCGCTCTCGAATAGTTTTCCGCCCATTCGGAGTGTTCGATTGTGATTTATATACTCCGACTCTATTTCTGTTTTCCTTTACCCCAATTCCTGAGTGATTCTGGGGTAAGGAGAAGCTCATTTCATGGTTGTAAAAAGGATTCCGTATCTTTTGTGGCACCAGGACTATAGGGTTGTCTTTGTGCTAGAATGGTTTTGGGCGCTGCTGTTAACCAAGGAAGGATATATGGATGGTTGATTTCTGACAGCCCAGAAGTCTTGCTGGATATGTCGGTGCCTGACTGGTTGGAATTTATTACTATTTTAGAATATTTGTAATTCAGAACGCAGACATGCGAGATGGATGCGGACGTGAATAGGGTTCATCCGACTAATATTAAGTCGGAAAACAGGGACCTCCCATCGCGACGCCCGCGTTGGCCCCGCTCCTTTCGTATTGCCTGTTCCTGTTCGTCCTGTCTGTCCTAATGTTTAATGTTTTTTTTTATGGATGGACGTATGAAAGGATGAACAAGGCTCTTTATTTTTTTTTTGTGTGTGTGTGTGTGGGGAAAATAAAGGGAGTTAATTTCTATTTCACACATAGAAAACAAAACTGGGGAAATCTTTTTCTAAAAATTAAATGTAGATTTCAAATTATATTTTAACATAGAGAAATTAAGTGATAATATAAATGGTTTGCACACACTGTTTTCATGTCTTTCTTCACTGCACCAACACATTTAGGTTTTATGTGGAGAATTTCTCTGAAGGACACTGATCTTCGCCGCAGGGCGGTTTTTGTTTGTTTGTTTTTTTTTTTTGTTCTGGTTTCGGCGCATTCCAGCGCCTTCTACCAAGGCAGGTCGCTGGGAGGCTGGCTCGGTTACCGTGGCGACTGGCAGCTGGGCCAGCAGCGGGGACCTGAACCGGCTACGCAAACTGTCGGACTCAGGTACCTAGGCCGTGAGCCCAGTAGGGAAACCCTTCACCCCCCCTAGGGATTTTTGAAGACAGTGTGTTTTAGGTAGCTCTATATGCCTTTTCAATTTCTGCTGCTTGTCTGCAAGATGAAAGACTCTGCGTTTAAGGTGAGAGAGATAATGCACGAGGAACCTACGTTACGCGGCGCAAAATGCAACACATACGAAGCACCTTTAAAAGATAAAAACAAAAGTGATCAGTTTATCATGAAAGCTAACATGATTCCTTTTCAGCATCTGACTTAGCAAAATAATCAAAATTTGCATTCAATGATGAATTAATATGGAACATAAGCACGGAATGTCGTGCCACACAGCTAGTATACAAGGTATGAGAATTAGTTAACTTAAGAAAACAAACATGACCAATTTTATTGCTCAACAAACTTCTGTGTCACACCATAGATCATTAGCAGTTGCTGTTATTGTCAGTGTCACACAAAGATTTCTCATCCTGACTGCACTGAATTTCAGGCGGCTGAATGAACTCTAACTATCAGCTTCAAAGATAAAGTCATCAAGAGCTTCAGAGTCGGGGGGAACTCTTCATCACCCTCTTCCTGCTAGTTCTTCGTCACCCTCTTCCTGCTGGGGCTGCTGCACTAGGATTTCCACTAGTTCTTGTGGCATGAAAAAGCCATCTGTCCACTGGATTTCCAGTTTCTTATCCACAACATGCCAACCATTGCCGTCTGCTTGACGAATAGCTGCAGTTGCCTTGTCTGCTTCATTCCAGACAAGCGCCTGGAAGTTGGCTCTTCTGACATGCATTCTCAATGAGTCTCTGCATGGTGGGGAGCAGGCTCATGTCCACTCCGTTGTAGGTGTCCAACAGGACTGATGGAGTAATTCCAAAGCGTTCGAGAAACTTCTGGTGCCTCAGTTTGTTTATATCAGTCACGGACCTCCCTCCATACAGAAGGCATGTGAATTGCTCAAGTTTTGCAAATAACTGAGCTGGAATTTCAGTAGATTTTCCCAACTGACTGAAAGTGGCAAGGAACTCTGAGTGTTGCTTTAAGAGTCTGAGAGCCACCAGCTTTCCTTTCTTCACAAAAGCACTGGTCGTGTCACACCCTGTAAAGGAATGCAATGCTGATTCACTCTCTGAAGCGTGACATGCGGGACAGTATCCTTTCGCAGCTGTCATTTGTGAGAGCTTCTGACAGTCTGTCTTCTGATGGATCCATGGAAAGGCGTAGAACCACTGCTCTTGCTTCTTCATCAAAAAAGTCCTTCTCTGACGATTCAAATGCCTGAACAGAAGACGTTCAAGAGCTTCCAAGACAAGTTTGTGAACTCTAAGAGCTCTGCTGTAGTGCTTGCCAGTCATGACTTTCTCTATTGACCCACTGGCACAAACACCTGACTCAACAAGAATTTCTTCGAATCCACTGCACCTCAGGCTTTTTCCCAAAGCACACATGTAGGCACAAGCGAGGTGGAATGCGTCCATTCTGATGATGATGTTACCAAACTCTTGTGGGTTCTGCCACACAATGGAATGGGCTTTCTTTGCCACCGCCAGGTCAAATGTCACTATGGTATACTGCTGGCCCACCTGTTTGGAAGCTTCTTGCGATATGTGCAAGATATGCTGCACTGTTGCATTGCCAGTGTTAGGAGCGAAGACAGGAGGCATATACTCCACTGATGATTCGTTGGAGCTGCTTTGTGCACTGCTTGTTGTGAGAGAAACCCATCCAGCCCAAGATGGAACTGTCTGTGCACTATCCTTGGCCAGAGCCCTGCTGCACATCCACAGAATGTCAGATGACTTTACAAATTCTTCCATGTGAGGTGCTTCTGTCAGTGTAACTGCTAAATTCGGTTCACATTTGCTCTTTGCAAAGCACGGCTCAAGCACTGTTGATCTGCTTGCGACTGATCGATCTTTAGTTCTAGGCAAAGAAGCAGGAATTTCAGCCAAGGCATCTGCACTGCCCTCTGCAACCTGCTGAAATAATCAGTCCATGAGCAGTGTGTGTTGTGCCTGCGCCAGATGGGGGTCTCTTCATTCAAATCAAAATTGTCCCAACACACAGATGTGTGACCACATTCCTGTCTGGTCTGATTGATGGGGGAAGAACTGTCACTCTGTCATCAATGTCCTTGCAGATTGCTGTTTCCAGCTCTAAGATGCACGAATAGGAAGCACAGTTTCCGAAGCGATGGATCAGAGTGATCACTTCAGCACTCCCTGTGAGGTGCCGAAGTGTCATGCCAAGAAGAAGATGCTTTGGCATCAGCAGCCACTGACCTCTTGATGCAGCCTGACAAAGGTCTTGGGAAAAAGGACTTGGCCGATCTTTGATTTCTTTCTGATGACGCCTGCCCTTTCTTTCCTGTAATGAGTACTGAAATAAACTCTTGGAGGTAAGGTGGTGGACTGATAGCATCACTCAGCAGAAAACTGGCTGAGGGGGGCCAGGGCATTGGCCGGGCTTCTCGCTGAGCACAGTGAATGATCCTGCGGAGAACTAGAGCTGCTTCCTCCAGCCTCTTGGAATCAGAGGCAGCAGTCTCAAATGCTGTCTCAACTACTTGACCTTTGGGAACAACTGACGACGAATAGACGAGTTTACTACTGTAATTAGGTTGCCAGAACTGTATTTGGTTGCCAAATTCTTTTTCCAGCTTGGACTTTAGCTTGCCTGTTCTGTAATTTTCATTGTAATGCTGGGGTGTATTTTTCAAGCATGTATTGCTGATATTTTTCTCTTAACATGGTCACCCGTTCTACATTGCTTCCTTCAATAATGCTGTCCTTCACATATATTGAACAATATGGTAGAATGCAGCTTTGTGTGCAGCTTGCTGTTCAATGCTTTGGGCATCTTTGATGGTTCTCTGGTTCCTATCATCCTCTCTAGTGTAATCTTTACGACATGAGCTGTGATAATGTGCTTCTCGAGCAACCAAGTCAATGTCTTGCACCTTCAAAAGAATGTTTTGGTCTTGTTTTCTCTGGGCTGCTTCTTTAATAGAGTCCTCAGCTGTTTTTGTGACACATTTGACCAACCTTTCAACATGTCTCTTTTCTTGCAATACGATTCTTATCACAAAAAAGGCATTTGTCAGCAGGCAACAACACTCTGGTCGCCGTTGGGTTTGTTGCTCTTGGTTTCTTTGAGGAACTTGGTGCTCCCTCCTCGGGTGGATGTTTTCGTTTCAAAAGTCTGGAGATATTTGTAAAATTAGTGTAACACCACCTGTGATAACCCTGTTGATGCGGAATTTATTCATCTGGTATCTGGGAACAAATGCCAGTCACCCGTTCACTTTCACTGCCATGTTTTTTTTCTGACCTCAGCTGCCTCTTTGATTTTCCCTGAAGTCACACTCAGAAAGCTGTCTTACTTTGCAGTCTCTTTTATTCTGCTGAAAGTGAATGATGCAGACTGCACCCACAGTCTTCGTTTTCTTTCCGGAAGCCTTTCTCATCTGCCATAACTGGATGCAGGTGAGATCACTGCAACACACTACAGAAACCCGAATTAGAATGCTATCAAACTGATAAAAAGGTTGAATTTGTAGAAATTGTCCTTTTTCTTATTAAAACAGCCAATTATAAACAGACAATGTCGGCACGATGTAAACCGTGGACAGTGCGATGAGGTTCGGAGGGTGCACGTACTAAAATTGGTCCTACAGACACAAACAGCAGCTGCTGACTTGCAGACAACCTGATTCGTGTAGTAAAATGGTCAAGCTATTGAGCCATTATCATGTACAAAAATCCCTAGGGGGGGAGGGGGGGGGGGGGGGGGGGTATAGGCCAGCTCAGAGCAGTCCTCCAAGGCATCTACTACCTGAACCGGCGACGCAGCTGACGGACTCAGGCACCGGGGAGCAGCCCTCCAAGGCATCTACTGCGAGACGTGGGTCCTGGGCTCCCGTGACAGATGAGCTGTGGTGTG
>JADBJO010026146.1:0-22857 GCA_016801955.1 Conus betulinus | reverse complement strand
GTGGGTGGTTGGTGTTGTTTTGGGTGTGTTTGTTGTGTTGAGTGTGTTTGGTGGTGGTGGTGTGTGTGTGTGTGGTGTGTGTGTGTGTGTGTGTGGTGTGTGTGTGCAATGCATGCGTGCCGTACATTGCATGGTGTGCGAGTGGGGTGTGTTGTTTGTGGTTTGTGGGGGGTGGTTGTTGGTTGGTTGTGGGTTGGCTTAGTTTGTTAGTTGTTTTGGTGGTTTTTTTTTTTTGAAGTTTTTGTTATCAGTGTTTGTTGCTTTAGTGTTTATAGTTTGTTTTCAGTTTTTTTTTGTTTAGTTGTTTGTTTTGTGTGGGGTGTGTTGTTGTGTGTGTTTTTGTGTGTGTTGTGGGTGGTTGCTTAGTTTTGTTTTTTTGTTTGATTTGTGTGGTGTGTGGTTTGGGTTGTGGGGGTTGTGGGTGTTGTGTGTTGCTTAGTTTGACTTTTCACCTTCGCCAAAATGATGATCATTAAAAGATGATTAAACAGTTGTGTAGATGTGTGTGGGGGGGTGGTGGTGTAATAAAAAAACAGTAAAAAAGAATAAAAAAAAACAGTGGCATAAAACGACATTGTGTTCATGTGTGTGAGTACATGTCACCAGTGTATACTCTGCCTGTACTCTGGTTAAACCCGCAGGCTTGCATGCAGGCACTACATTGGGTATGGGATTGTATGAAGTTGATGGTTGCACGTGGTTGGTGATGGGGTGGGGGGTGTGGTGTGTGGATGTGGTGGGGTAAAGGTGAAATGTGTTGTGGTGGTTAGTATGGAATGGGTGGTGGGTGGGTGATGAAATATTATTGTATTAAATGGTTGATGGGGTGTGTGTGTGGGGGTGTGTGCAACGTACATTGCATCTTTTGTTTTTTTTTTTTATTTTTTATTTTTTTTTACATATTTGCAACACTGTGGTTGGCTGTGTTATTTGTGTGGTGTGTGTGGGTGTGTGTGTGTGTGTGTGTGGTGTGTGTTGTTGGTGGTTGTGGTGGGTGTTGGGTGGTGTTGTGGTGTGTGTGTTGTTAGGAAAGGTTGTGGTGTGTGTGGGTGTGTGGGTGTTGTGTGTGGTGTGTGGTGGTGGTGGTTGGTGGTGTGGTGGTGGTGGTGTTTGTGTTTGGTGGTGGTTGTGTGGGTGTTGTGTTGTGGTGGTGTGTGTGTGGTGTTGGTGTGGTTGTGTGTGTTGTGGGTGGTGTGTGTGGTGGGGTGTGAGTTGTGGTGTTGTGGTGTGTTGTGCTGTGTGGGTGTGTGTGGTGTGGGTGTTTTGTGTTTGGTGGTGTGTAACCTGTGGTGTGTGGTGGTGGTGTGTGGGTGGTGTGTGGGGTGTGTGGGTTGTGTGGTTGGTGTGTGTGTGGTTTGTGTGTGTGTGTGTGTGTTTGTGTGTGTGTGTGTGTGTGTGTGGGGTGTGTGTGTAGTGTAAAACAAAGGATTAAGAAGAGAGATTGAACAGAGACATACATACGACACGAGAGACGAGACAAAAGACAAAGAGAGTCAAGACCACAGCAGTGAAAAGGTTGAGAAAAAGTGTGAATTGAAAAAGATTATGAAAAATTGGAAAAAAAAGGAGTTGGAGTGAAGACAGACAAAGCAGAAATAAACAACAAGCAGAAGTGAAAAGTTGGGGTGGCCGAGAGAAAAAAGTGGAGGGACCGACAAACAGCCACAAAGCCCAAAGGTGGATGGTGGTCTGACCTGAGGTTTTTTTTGCTCCTTTCCCCCGTTCTGGGGGTTTATCCCCCGCAGGCCCCCCTTGACACCAAAAACCAACCTTGTCCCTATCCCCACTAGAGGCTAATAATCTTGAAATATCCCCTTTGCTTTGTCTTGCCCTTAATATCCCTTGCTCCTTGAATTCTTGGTGCCCTCTTTGACGTCCCAGCCACATACGGGTCATAGAGACACAGGTCCACCTTCAGTACATGGCATGTCTCCACGTTCAGCTGACCACTGCCTGGTCCGTGCCTAGGGTTACAACAAAAAGAAACCGAAAGAAAACAACAACAAACAAAAAATTAAATTACAAGTAAACAGAAACAAAATAAAACAAAACGACCATTACCAAAAGAAAAGGAATACAAGAAAAAACAAGGGGTTTTAACAACAACAGAACAACTGATAGGTTAAACAAAAGAAAAAACAGTAACACAAAACAAAACAAAACAAAACAAAAAAAAAACAACAAGAAAAAAAACAAAAAAAAAACACGCGTATTGTGATTGATGAACTGACCCTGTGGCCCAACATGGGGAGATAATCTGGAATCCTCAGACAGAGATCATTATCATTCATCCAGGAGCTCAGCTATCAGCCTATCCATCCCATGGGGTATGTGACAGGTACAGGAGGCAGGTAGGGGGAGGGAGGTTATACTCCACATGTCAGGATATGATAAATTTTACAATAAAGAAAACTAAAAAAGGGAAAACAAAAAGAGAATAAAGTAAATATTTAAATAAGGAGGGGTATAAAAGGGTGAAAAAAAAAAATAACACCCCCATAGGAATAAAAAAAATAGATCGATAATAAAGGTTAAAAAAATAAAACGAAGGTAAATAAAATATAAGATTAGAATTAATAAAAATTATAATATATGATAAAAAATAAAGGCAACGGAAAAGACAAAAATAAAAATAAAATAAAAAATTTATAGATAAAAGTAATTAAAACTTATAAAGGGGATAAAGAGATTTAAAAAACTAAAAAAAAAAAAAAAAAAATTAAATAAAAATTAAAACATAATAAAAAAAAGAAAACATACAATAATTAAAAAAAATTAAATATGTAAAAAATAAAAATTAACAAAAAATAAATAAAATAAAAAAAGAAAGCATAAAAAAAAAAAATAATTATAAAAAAAAAAAAAAATCAAAAAAATTAAAAATAGATTACAAGGTATGAAAAAATCCATGAATAAATAAAAAAATAAGTATTAAAGTTTATAAAAATTTAACAAAATCATAATAGATTAATTTCTAAATAAAATTAAAAACCAGAAGATACATTATAAATTATAATTAGATTAAAAATAACTAAAAAAGATAAAAGGGTCAAAAATGTATAAAATATATGTGGACTATAAACAAAAAAAAGAAATAAAAATAACTAGTATTTAATCAAAAGAAACAAATAAAAAAGGGATCAAAAATAATAATATAAGGATCAAAAAGGGCAGGGCCCAGGGAACGATTTTGATTTTCTACTATATATCTTCTTATTTAAAGAGATTAATTTATACTATTTATTTAACAAAATATACAAAAAAGATATAATATCCATAATTTAAATAAATTTATTTATATTAATAATTTTACATTAATTTAATTAAATAATATTTTTAATTATTTTACTTTATAAATAAATTAAAATTTAGTATTGTTATTTTTCTATAAAAATAAAATAAATAAATAATATTTTATAAAATAATTAATTATTAATATTTATACTATAAATTAATTAATAATTAATAAAAATTAAAATTTTTTAAAAAATATTATTTTAGTTCATGGAGAGAAATGGAGCCAACCCCATTGATGATGGAGAATTGATATGGTGGGAGATTTAAAGAAGCTGAAAGAAATGAAGAAAATACAACACGGGCAGGGGAGGGAGGGGCGGGGCAAAAACCTGGGTGGTTTTAAGGGAAGAGAGTCCGTAGGTAATGATTAGAGGAGTCGTGGTAAGCGCAGTCAGACAAGGTCTGTAAGAGGGTGTGAATATCTACCTAAGTAGAGCTAAGCCTAATGGATCTAAAGAGAGGGCTAGAAGAAAGAAGGCTAATGCAGGCAGGAGGTGAGGTTAGTCCCCCATACATTTAAAAATATTTATGGTAATATAAGAAAGGACAATAAAGATAAAAAAGCAGGCAGGGGAGGTAAGTGTTTGGCGTAGAAACAGGACAGGCAGGAGGTTAATCATTACCATGTCCAAGGCCACGCAAGATATGATCCGAAAATGGACATAGCTAGGCAGGAGAGATTGAGTAGTCGTTTTTAGTAATTTTTAGTCCCCCATGGGGGTGCCACATACATGGGCCATAGAGTTATAACGAAAAAAGAATCTAGGAAAGGCTAAAAATAAGAACTAGAAATTCCGATTTAATAATAAAAAGGTAAATTTATACAAGAAAAAATATAAAATATTAAATAAATATATCAAAAATATATAAGAAAAGAAATAAAATAGCATTAAATATAGATAAAATAATCTAACTAGAAAATATCATTTAATAAATTAACATATAAGGCATCATACTTATTAAGGATTCAAATATAAATAAAAAATATAAGGCAGTAGAGAGAATTTTAATTAAAAAATTTTTTAAGGGATTAGTCATGGACATAAAGATAGATAAGAACATAAGGCAGGGAAAGATTAGTCTATATTTTTAAGAATTTATTATTATTGGGGAGTAGTAAAGGTAGATTAGTTTAAGTCATGGACAATATTAAACAACACATCAAGGCAGAAAAAACCATTATGATAATTAAATGGATTAGTAATAATATAAAGATAATTAAAAAACTAATATTTAAAAGAAGTAACTTATCATAAAAGGTAATAATAGTATATCTATAACCAATACCTGCAACCCCAACATTACGTCAAAAGTACTCACTAAAACGTACCAAGTATTCACAAACAACTACGAAAAGGCAGAAAACAAAAAAAACACATATTAAGTTAAAATAATATATAAAAATAAAAACGCATAAGTGAAAAAAACACAACAAAACATAAAGTAAAAAGTTAAACATGAAATTTTAGGCTGTGGTATAGTAAAATGAAAAAAAAATAAAAATGAATGAGGATATAAATAAAAGTAAGGTTAAATAAAATGAGAATTTTAAAAAGAAAATAATATTTTAATTAATAAGAATATAAGTTAAAATGGAAGTAACGAAAAGTAAAAAATATGGAGAGGAAGAAATAAGTAACCGTAGGTAAAATAAAATAAAAAAGAAATAAATATAAGTAAAAACAAAAAAGTAAAAAGTAAAAAAAGTAAAAGAAGGAGATAAGTTATTAAAATATAAAGTTACTATATATAAATAAATAAATAAGTAAACAATAAAAAAAACATAAAAAAATTTAAAATACCATCAAAAAAAAAAAATAAAACAAGAAATAAGAATATTTAAAAAATAAAAAAAAAAAAAACCAGAAAAACAAAAAAATAAAACACACTTACCTAAACAAAACGCGTAATATAAAAATAATTATTATAAAAAAGAAAAAAATAAAAAATATAATTTTAAAAACTAATTCCACAATATAAAAAAAAAATTTACAAAAATGACAAAAACAAAATAAAATTTATTAGTATTAAAAAAAAAAAAATTAATAAAGTATCATTATATCTAATAAAACAAAAATTAAGTACATTATAAATAAAAAGGTAAAAAATTAACAAAAAGAATCTAAAAACCATAAAATAAAAAAAAAAAAACACAAAATTAAAAAAAATTATAAAATTAAAAAAAAATAAAACAAAAAAAAAAATAAAATAAGTAAATTATTTCCTAAAAGAAAGTAAAAAGTAAATAACTAAAACATAAACCAATTATAACAAACTAATTCTCATAATTAAATAGGATAATTAAAGTAAACAAAGAAAATAATTTTAAATTAAAACCAAAATAAAAAGGTAAAAAAAAAAAACATTAGATATTTCCCCATAAGAACAAACAAAACTAAGAACCATAACTAAGGACCTTGAATAGGATAGGGGACATAGAAGGAGAAGGAGAAGACATTTAAAAAAAAAATAAAAGGAATTAAAACACATAAAAAAAGATAAAAACAAAAAAAAAAAAAAATGAAAATAAACACAACTATTCACACTCATAAAAATAAAAAAGGAAGATAAATATATAAAATTTTAAAAAAACAGTAACTACTTTAAAAAAGGATATTAAAAATTAAACATACAAAAAAAAATAAAAACAAAACATTATAAAACAAAATAAAAAAAAAATTTTCAATAAAAAAAAATTCTAAAATTATCTATAAAAAAAAAATTAAAAATTACATAAAAAAACCTAAAAAAAAAAATTATAAAAAATAATTGTGCGAAAACATTAAACAAAAACAACTAAACAATATTAAATAATACATATTTCAAAACATAAAAAAAAAAATTTAATCCATAGTGGGCCATATAAAAAAAGAACAATAACTTATAAAAATAAAATAAATACTTAAAAAAAAAAAAAAAAAATAATAATTAAAAACATGAATTAAAATTAAAAATTCAAAAAAGAAACAAAAAATCAAAAAACATAACACCAAAAAAAAAAAATTAATTATACTATAAAAATTAACACAGTGATAAACAGTAAAGGGGAAAATTTAATAAAAATAAGGCCGAGAGATCCATCAATCTAAATAAAAATGGATTAAATAGAACAATAGAAATAAGACAGTAACAAAAGATTAAAAAAAAAAAAATAGATAATATATTTAAAATGGATAAAAATAACAAAAACAAAAGATAATAATTAGGATTTATTAAAAAAATCATTACACTTAAAATAAAATATAAAAATAAAAACAAAAAATAAAATAAAAAGATTAAAAAAAAAAAGAGACTATTCAGGGGGCCGAAAATATAAAAAAACAAAAATTAAAATTTAACAAATTAAACATATAAATTAAAAAAAAAAAAAAAAAAATCAAAAAAAATAAAAGAAAAAAAAATGAATAAAAAAAATACAAAAAAAAATTAAAAAAATAATTATAAAGATAAATACAAAAAAAATAAGCCGGGGATTAAAAATTAAAAAATATACATAACAATTAAAAATTAAAAAAATCCATTAAAGAAAATATTATAAAAAATAAAATAAAAAAGGACGATAACTATAAAGTAAAAACAACAAAGAGAAAAAACAAAACAAAAAAAAAAAAATTAAAAAACAAAAACAATAATTTTTCCCATAAAAAAAAAATAATTAATCAAAAAAAATTTAAATATTAAAAGATTAATTACTAAAAAAAAACATAAAAAAAAAAAACCATTATAAAATAAACAAAACAAAAAAGAAAAAAAAAACAAAAAACACTTGTAAAAAAATTAAATTTTTTAAATTACAATAATAAGAAACAATAGAACAAATGAGATAAAAAAACTTTAGATAAAAAAACAAAAAGCGACATGTAATTCAAAAAAGATAATAAAAAATCCATAAAAAAAAATAATATTAGAAAAAAACTCATAATAAAAAATTAAATAAAAAAATATCATTTCAATAAGATAAATAATAAATTCATTTTCAAAAAAAAAAAAAGACAATTATTAAAAATAAAAATATTATAAAAAAAAAACAAAAAAAATAAAAAATATTATAAATTAAGATTAACAACAATAAGATAATACATAATAAAGAAATAAAAAATAAAAAATAAAATAATATATAAAAAAAAATAAAAAAAAAAAAAAAAAAAAAATAAAGTATAAAAAATAAGTAAAATTAAAAAAAAAGACACATAAAATAAAAAAAAAAGATAAAAAAAATTTACAAAAAAAAGGTGAGATAAGTGAAATAAAAAAAAAAAATAAAAAAAGAAAAAAATTATAAATAATAACAGAAAAAACAATTCTAAAGTGACATAAAAAAAGAAGTCAAATGATATAAAAAAAATAAATACAATAATAAAAATGGTTATAAAAAAATTATATTAAATAAAAAAAAATTAAAAAAAAAAAAAACATTAAAAAAATCAATTATATAAAAATAAAAACAAAAAAAAAAAATTTAAAAAAAAAAAAAAAAACCTAAAAAGTAAAAAATAATAAAAAAATTAATTAAAAAACAAAACAAAATTTAAATAATTATAAAAAAATAATATAAAAATGTTAAAGAATAAAACAAAAAAAATAAAAAAACTAAAAAAAAATCAAATAGAATACTAAAAAATAATACAAAAAAAAGGGTTTATAGAGAAAAAAAAAAACTACAAAATAAAAAAAAAAAAAAAAATTAATAAATTAAAACAAAAATCTATAAACCTTAACAAAAATTAAAATAAAAAAAATAAATTAAAAACAGAACTAATCAATTAAAAAAAAAATCACAAAAAATAAAATACAATACTTATTAAAATAAACTCATCAAAATCATAAAATTATAAAAATTTAATTTAAAATAAAAAAAAAATTTTAAACGGATTGAAATAAAAAAAAAAAGGATTAAAAACATCAGGTTTTAAATATTAAAAAAAAGAAAAAAAAAAATTATAATCAAAACAAAATTATTAAAAAATTAAAAAAATTAAGAAAAAAAAGAAAAACAATTAAATAAAAAAAAATTTCAAAAAAAAATCCAAAAAAAAGTAAAAAAAAAAAAAAATAATAAATAAAAAAAAATAAGTTAAAAAAAAAAAAAAAAAATAAAAAAAAAACAACAATAGACCTAGTAGTTGTCAATAAAAATGGGCTAAAAAGGACTCAAAATAAAAAAGGGGTCGATAATTTAAATATAAGGACATAAAAAGCACAATAAAAATTACAAAAAAGTAAAAAATAAAAAATACGGAAAGTTCCTGCTATACGTTCTAAAAAAAAAATTTAAAAAAAAAAAATAATAATCTAATATAAAAAAAAAAAAAAAAAAAAAAAAACAACCAATTACAAATAATACTAAAATAATTAAAAAACAAAGGAGTAATTCTTAAATAATTAAAAAAAAATTAGATTCATATAATAATATTAACCTATATAATTTTAAAACAAAATAGTAAATAAATTAAAAAACAAAAAAAAATAAAAAAACGGACGTTCTTAAACAACTATTGATTTAAAACAAAATAAAAAAAAAGAATTAAGATTATAAAAATCAAAGAAGTAATCAAATAAAAAAAGAAGCAAAAATAAAAACAAACAACATTAAAATTAATAATTTAAATAAAAAAAACTATATAAAACAAAATAATAAATAAAAACAAACCTAAAAAAAAAAAAAAAACAAAAACAAAAAAAAAAAAAAAAAACAATCATAAAAATAAATTAAAATTTAATAAAAAAAAATAAAACATAAAAATAAAAAAAAAGAAAAAAAAATTGAATAAAAATATAAAAATAAGATACAATCTTTAACAAAAAGGGTTAGATTTATTAAAAAAAACAAAACTAAAAAAACATTTAAGATAATTAAATAAAGTGCTTAAAAAAGAGGAAAAGAATAAGATAAACTAATAAAAAAAAACAGCATAAGAAATTTAAAAAAAAAAAAAAATCAAAATAGGGATTATAAAAAAAAAAAAATAAAAAAAAAAACACTAATATAAATACACATACAATTATTAAAAAAACAAATTAATTAAAAATACACATTAGATCCAATAAACAAAACAAAATATAAAAATTACTCCTCTAAATACTTAAGTTACACTCCTAAATTTATTTAATTTCCCTCCAATTAAAATCTTACCGCGTTTTATTAAAAAAAAAAAAAATTAATATTAAAAAAAAAATACAAAAACTAACCCATAAAAAAAATAAATTAAATAAAAATTGAAAAAAAACGAAAAACTAAAATTTAATTATAAACATCAAAGCTACCACAAAAAATAAAAAAAATAAAACAAAAAAAAAAAAAAAAAAAAAATACACACAAAATATAAAAAAACAAATAAAAAAAACATAATTAAAAATACAACATTAAAAAGAAAAAATAAATACAAAAAATTAAAAATAAAAAAAAAAAACCAAAAAAAATATTAAAAATATCAAAATAAAAAAAATACAACCAAAAAAAAAAATAGATAATTATAAATAAAAAAATAACTAAAAAAAAATAAAAAAAATAAATTAAAAAAAAACAAAAAAAGTTTGTTCAAAATAATAACAAAAAATAAAATAAAACAACAAAAAAACTCAAAAAAATTAAACAACAAATAAAAAAAAAAAAAAAAAAAAAAAAAAAAAAAAACAAAAATAATATAAAAAATATAAAAAAATCAAAAATATAAAAAAAAACAAAAAATCAAAAAACTAAAAAATAAAAAAAAAAAAAAAAAAAAATACATTAAAAAAAAAAAAAAAATAAAAAACAATAAAAAACAAAAAAAATAAAACATAAATAACAAAATAAAAACAAAAAACGAATCAATTAAAAAACAAAAAAAAAAAATTAAAAACAAAAACAAAAAATAAAAAAAAAAAAACATCAATAAAAAAATAAAAACAAAAAAAAAAAAAAAAAAAAATAAAAACATAAAAAAATAAAAAAAAATTCAATAAACAAACATAAAAAAAAAAAAAACTCAAAACAATAAAAAAAAAAAAACATAAACAAATAAAAAGATGTAAAAAAAAAAAATCAAAACCATCAAAAAACCCACACAAAATTAAACCCCCCTAAACAAAAAAAATAGCAAATCAATAAAAACAACAAAAATCATCATAATTAAAAATAAACGATCTAAACCCAACATCAGTCAAACAAAAAAAGATATCAAACAAAAAAACATCACACAAAAAAAAAAAAAAAGAAAAAAACATAATACATTACAACAAAAACCAAAAATAAAAAAACCATATCCAATAAAAATTAACCAAGACAATAACAAAAAAACAAAACTGAACAAAACAATTTTTAAAAAGTACATAAAAAACTTTGGTATACAAATCAACAAATAACCAAAAACACAAAAATCACAAAAAGCTACCACAAAACAAACTTTAATAAAACAAAAAATTTAAAACATCTAACTAAAAAAAAATAACCAAAAACAATACTACAAAAAAAAAAAACACTAACATTTAAAGAAAAAAAACAAAAAAATAAAATACAAAAATAACAAACCATACAATTCTCATCAAATCCAAGACATCACATACATCATAAAAAAAAATTTAACATACAAAAAACAAAATCAATGTGCAAAATACTTTAAAATAACTCAAACAAAAAAATACAAAAAACTTAATCAACTGCAAATAAAATCAATTAACCCCGCCCGCGCGCAATCTTTTACTGCACGCTGCAATCAACAAATCATAACGCAAAAAAAAAAAACTACGCCCAGTACAACACATCTACACACTCTAAACAAAAAAAACGGCATTAACAATACAAAAAAATCAATGGGTAACCAATAAAAAAAAACTAATAAAAATAATTAAACTACAATATTAAACTACACCTAATCAAATAATCTAAAATCAATAATAACAAAAATACTCTACAAAAAATACTAAAACAAAAACTCAAAACCTAAAACTCCCAACTATATTTAAAAATAAAAATAAAAAAAACATCCAACATCAACTAGGCCAATACATCCACTCTCTGAATAGTTTCTGATTCCTCCATGCCTGTGTTCGCGGCTTGTGAGTCTTCGGCAAAAAACTTTGACAAAACCGAATCACAACACAGGTTTTGGGAATCAAACAAAATAAAGACACATCTTTCATACTGTCATCCACACACAACCCAATACACATACGAAAACCAATCAATTCTTTCGAAGGTAACACCGCCAGATACATTCATCCTCACTAAAAACAAAAAACAAACAGACACCACACCAGCCAAAAAGACCCTTTCGTCGCGTCGGCTAAACGAAATGGGTCACTACAAAAAAAACTAAATAATGATATAAATAAAAAATAAAAAATAAAATAATAAAATAAATTAATATAAAAATAATAATACTAAATAAACTATCAAAAAAATTATAACTAAAAAATAAAATAAATGAATAAGTAATATCATAATATATAACTAAGATTCACTTATCTAAGAAATTCAAATCTATATAAAAAGTCCTATTCCAATTAAAAATATAAAATTTATAATGCTTCAAATTTGATAAATATAATGCGCTCAAATAAATAAACAAACTCAAAATATCTTAAAAAAAAATAAATATATACGATGGTAAAAAAGTATTTATCAAACAGACTAAAAAGAAAATTATCTAAAATAATTAAAATCTCCATTATAGATAATGATTTAAAATTAAATCACATTAAATTATGACTACATAATAAACATACAAATTCTAATTATATTCGAATTAAATATTAAACTATTATAATAAAAAATTACAGAAGTCATATATAAATAATCTAAGTAAATATAAATTAAAATGTATAATAACTATCCGTATTATATAATATATGTATATCTTCAAATAATAAAAAAGAATATTCTTGTAAACCATTAAATAAAATAAAGTAAAATAAATTTTTAACTTATTCCGACTGTCAAAAACGACAATTCATATCAATAAATAATTTAAAGATTACCTATCAAACTAAGTAAGAAATCCAATGTAATTTCAACTAATACAAAAAAAATATCATTCGATAATGAAATAACATATCATCTTAAAATATCAAATAATAAATAGAATAAAAATCTAAAATATAAACAGCAAAATTGAAATACCAAAAGCAATCTAAAAATACACTCGTGTAATATAATAATCTACCAAAAATATAAAATCTAATAATGAATATAAAAATAAATATTAAAAAAAAAACTTTAACAAAACCAAATATGTTAAAAAACATAACCAACTACAACAAATCAATTAAAAAATCTAAATTCAAAAAAAACAACTAAAATAAAATCTCATAAACACAACAAAAAAAGTACAATACAATAACAATAAGAACTATAATTATATACAATTCTCTCTTAGAAATCAAATTAAACTCTCAAATATATGCTTTAAAAAAAAATCTAAAATTCAACTATAAATCAACAGAAAATTAAATAATATCTATAAATCCAACAAACAAGCTGTAATCCGTGCACAATACAAACGCTCTTGTTTCTATAATTAAAAGCTATCGATATACTGCACGTTAAAATTATATATCTATAAAAATTAAAAATGAATACTCCTCTAATTTTTTTATTTTAAGAATTAAAATCAATAAACCAAAAATATTTAAAATAACTAAAGTAATGTTAAAAACCCGCTCGTCTAATACAAATGTCTCATTATAAAAAATTTATATCTAAAAAAAATTCCTAAAAAATTCCGTTAAATATAGTTACACTTCAATAAAATAATAACTAATTCAAATATATATCCAAAAATAAAATAATAACTATCTAAAAAATAAACTAATTAATCTAATAATATAAAATCAATCAAATTTAAAGATCACAAATCTAAACTATCCTCCATGTCTCTCCTAAACAAAATAAATTACTTTATAATTACTTCTGGTAAATAAATAATCAATAATCTAATTAACCTCCTATTTAAAAAATAATTTAAAGTTATTTAACATAAAAAACTTTAAATAAAAATATAATATCAATATAAATGTAAAAATAATTTAATAAAAAAAAAAATACAAAAAAAATTCTATCCATAAAAAACTTAGAAAAAAATAACTAAAAATAATAAAACTAAAATTTTATTTATTTTTTTGAATAAGGCCCCGCTAAAATAAATACTGTCCTAAATACGAATAAATAAAAATAAAAATAAAAAACTAATATAGGGGATTTAAATAAAAAAAAGTTTCAATGTAAATCAATTAAAAAAAATGTAATAAATATAACAAATCGTTAAAAATTTGAAAAATAAACTACAAAAAAATTTAATTAATTATTTAAATTAAAACGTACAAAAATATTAAAATAATTAAAAAAAATTAAAAAAAATAATAAATTATAAAAATTTTTAAAAATTAAAATAATAATATAAAAAAATAAAAAAAAATTATTAAATATTAAAAAATATATAAAAAAGTATAAAAAAATATTTTATAAATATATTAAAAATAATAAATAATAAATATTTATCAATATATAATGTATATAAACATGTAAAATTAATTATAAAAAATATATTAAAAGAATAATATAACGTAAATATAACTTTTATTAATATTAATAAATAAAAAATAAGAAATAAAAAAAAAGAAAAATATTAAAAATAAAAAATAATTAATAAATTATATAACATAAATTTATATGAAAAAAATAAAAATAAAAAATAAATATATGCATTATATAATTAAAGGTTAAAATAATAAAAAATATAAAAAAAATAATCAAAAAAAAATTATAAATAAAACTAAATATAAAAATATAATTATAAAAAATTATTATCTGGAATTACATATATAATATTAAAAATACAAATTTATAAAATAATAAATTAATAATAAAAAATTATTATATATAATATAAAATAATAAAATAAATAAATAAATTTATAAAAATAATAATAAAAATAAATATTAGAAATAAAAAAAAAATAATCAACTAAAATTATAAAAAAAAATAATAAATAATATAATAAATTAAAAAATATATCAATACAAATATAAATAACTAAAATAATAATGAAAAAAATTATAAACAATTCATATAAGAATATAATTAATATATAAAATATTTATATTATAAATAAATTAATTATTAAAAAATAATATTATAAAAAAAAATAATTATTTAAAACTATAAAATTAAAATAAAAAATAAAAATAAAATAATAAAATAATAATTAAAACAAAAAAAAAAATTTAAAAAAAAATTTATTATAAAAAAAATATTAAAAAAAAAATTATTAAATAAATTATTAAATAAATATTAAAAATTAAAATATTAAAAAATAAATAAAAATAAAAATTAAATATAAAAATTTATCATAATATAACTAAATGTAAAAAAATAATATAAATAAATTAATAATATAAAATAATTTTAATAAAATAAATAATTAAAAGAATAAAAATTATTATCAAATTAAATAAATAATAATTAAAAATTAATAAAATATAAAAATAATTTATTTTTAAAAAAATTTCTAAATATTTTATAAAAAATTTAATTTTATTTATTATAAATAAAAAAAATTTAAATATATAAATTATTAAAAATATTATAAAAATAAAAAAATATATAAATCTAAATAATAATAAAAAAAAAATAAAACTAAATTAAAATAATAAATATTAATATAAATATAAATAATAATAAAAATTGATATATAAAAACAAATAAAAAATATATATATATTAAAATAAGAATGAATATATGTTAAAATTAAATTAAAAATTATAACATAATATAAAATAAAATATATAAATATAATTATTAATTTAATTGAAATTATAAAATAAAATTAATAAAAATATAATAAATATATATATATAAATAAAATAAATACTATAATTTAAAATATATAATTAAAAATTTTAATAAAATATATTAAAAAATTATTAAAAAAAATAGAGTAATAAAAAATGAAAAAATATAAAATTATTGTATAATTAATAAATACTTAATAAATTAAATAAAAGATTTTATATTAAATAATAAACTAATAAAATATTTATAAAATATAAATTGTAAATACATACAAGATAAAACTATAATCACTAAAATAGAATTTTATAAAATAATAAATAAAAAAATAATTAAATATTAAAAAAAATACTAAAATAAAAAATATATAAATAAAAAATTAAAAAAAACATTAGAATAGATATATTAAATTTATATAAATATAGAAAATAAAATATAAAATCAAAAAAATTTTATAAACAATATAATTTATAAAACTATATTAACAATTATAATAGAAATAAATAAATAATATAAAAATATATAAAAATATCAAAAAATAAATATAAATATAATAAAAAAAATAAATGTTAAAAAAATATAAATAAAAAAGAATCCTATGAATAATCAAATTATTAAAATTAAAATTAAAATTTATTAAAAATCTTAAATAAACTATAATAAAATAATAAAAATTATATAAAAATTATATATACTAAAAATATATAATTTAAAAAAAAATAAAATACATGAAATATTATATTTTTAATAATTTTTTAATAATTAATATAATAAATAATAAATATAAATTATGAATAAAATATTATTAAAAATAAAACAAACATATAGAAATATTATAAAAATAAAAATTAAATAAAATAACTAAAATAAAATATAAAAATATATTAAATATAATAAAAATAAAAATATATAATACTTATAAATAAAAATAAAAAATATATAAATAAATATAAAAAAATATAAAAATAAAATAAATATATAAAAATATTTTAATAAAAAATTAAATATAAATAAATAAAAAATAATAAATTAATAATAAATAAAAATATAAAAAACTATAAATAAAAAATAATAATTATAATAATAAAATAAATCCATAATATAATTAATATAATTATAATAAATATATTAAAATAATAAATAATATAAAATTGAAAAAAATATATAAATAAAATATATATAATAATAAAAAATAAATTAATAAATATATATAATAAATATAAAATAAATAAAATATCGGATATAATAAATAAAGTATACTAATACATAAATAAATATACTAAAATAAATTAAATATATAAAATAAACAATAATAAATATAAAAAACAAATAATAAAATATTTAAAAATAAATAAAAATATATTAAAAAAATAGAGTAATAAAAAAAAAATAACATATAAGAATAAATTTATAATATTATATACAATAAATATTAATAATATAAATTAAATAAATATAAATAAATAATACAAAAATATAAAAAATATAAAATATAATATAAAATATAATATATTATAATATAAATAATAATAAAATAAAATTATAATAAATATTAAAAATCTATAATATAATAATTTAATTATAAAAAAAAAAAATATAAAAATAATATAATTAATAATAAAAATAATAAAAGTAATATAAATAATAATAAACATATAAAATAATTATAAATAATAAAAAAATATAAAATAATATAATTCATTTATAAATATAAAATAAATAATAGGATTAACACATAAAAATAAAAAAAAATATTAAATATAAAAAAATAATAATTAAATAATAATATATAAATAAAATAAAAAAAATAAATAAAATAATATATAAAAATAAATAATAAAAATTAAAAAATATAATATAATTAATAAATAATATAAAAATAATTAATAAATATTATAATATAATATAAAAAAATTAAATAATATATTAAAATATAAAATAATAATATAAAAATAAATAATTATTAATATATAAATATAATTAAATATAATAAATATAAAATATAAAAATAAAATAAAATAAAAATAATTAAATATAATAATATAAAAAAATAATATAAAAATATAAATAATATAATATATATAAAATATATAAAAATACATATAATAATATATAAAAAATATATAAAATAATATAAATATATAAAATATAATAATAATAAAAAAAAATATATATAATAAATAAAAAAATAATAAATTAATAAAAATAAAAAAAATAAATATATAATAAAATATAAATAAAATAAACTAAAATAAAAAAATTATATAAATAAATATAATAAAAAAATATAATAATAAAAAAAATATAATATTTATATAATATAATTAATTAATAATAAAATAAAAAAATAATTATAAAAAATAATATAAATAATATAAATATTTATAATATTTTAAATTTTAAAAATAAAAAAATAAAATTTTAATTCTTTTAAATAAAAAAAAAAATATGGAATAAAATTAATAAAAAAATAACTAAAAAAATTAAAAAAAATATACAATTATAATAAATATTGCATGAAAAAAAGTAAAAAACAACTATTGAAAAATTAGATATTTTTAAAAAAAAATCCAATTTAAGGCAGTCAATATAAATAAATATAATAAATTTATTTAATTAATAGAAATTTGAAATAAATTCATTTTAAATTAATGAAAATTAATTTTATTTATTTTTAATTTTTTTTAATTTTTTTTTTTATGAATGTTATACACATTTGATTAATTTTTTTTTTTAAATTAAAAATTTTTGTTTAAATTTTTTTTTTTCATTTTTTTTTGTATTTTTTTTAAAAAAACCGCGCATTTTTTTTTTTTTTTTTTTTCTTTTTTTCAGGGAGGATTTTTACAATAATAAAATTTATTGTAAAAAAGTTTATAATTTAATTAAAAATATTTATTTTAAAATAAATTTTAAAAAAAAATTATAAAGTTAAAATTTAATAATTTAATAATTTTTAATATTAAAATTTATTAATTTTTTATTTAAAAAAAATAATAATTATTAAAGTAAATTTAAAAAAATAATTTAAAATTTTTAAAAAGAGAACTTTTACAATGCCAACCAAACTGAAAAAACACCAAATTACAAGACCAACACGAGCGCTTCGACCTCGTATCCCTCTTCAGGCAGACAAAACACACCACTGCAAAACAATGAAAGCGAACACAATATCACTTATCCCCTGAGAAAGGTGAAAAGACACAAAAACAAACATTCAAAACCAAATAACATGAACGAACACAAATATCCACTACTGTTTTATTAACCCCTGAAATGAGCGCAAAAAATGGATGTGGTGTGTGGTGGGGGTGGTACGGCCATTTTATTTTGGACCGTAAGTCAGTTCCAATAAACGTTTGTGAATTCGTTTAATTCATGTGCGTTTCATTGAGCGACGAGTTTCTGGGAAGAGCTGCTCCGCTACGGTGGCACACCTTGACTGTTGCCATTCCCGATTCTTGACAGTTCCAATTCCTGGGGCGCAGCTGCGGGAGCCGGACAAGAACCTAAAAGTTCTTCCACTGTCACGGTCTCTTTGTGCTGCTGGTAAAGAGAGTGGGTAAAGACACTCGCGGGTGCTGTGATAGCGGGACGTCCGTCCTGTTGTGACTTGGTTAGGCTGCCCCCCTACCCCACTACCGGCGCATCACTCTTTGTGTCTTGACTCACGCTGTCGAGTTGCGAGTCCCTCTTCCGAACCTTTGCTACCCATACTCTCGCCTGCTTTGGTTCACTAAAATCCCGTTTTGTTCTCCTCCCATCATTAAACCCAATCTCCAACCAACAAAGCATTTGAATTCTCACTACTGCACCAGATGCTTACCAACTTTCCTTATCTCACTCCACACGAAACGAGCTTACTGTCAGCGGTTCTCGCGTTGATCACAAGGTGAAGTAGTGGGTGGGTCAGGCCCACTAATCACACAATTACTTTTCAGTGTTTTTGGACATGAAGTGTCAATAGGAGATGTGAATGGCACACCGGTCTTGACCGATTCCACAAGACGACCCCAGCCATCGTTCCACACAACAAATAAAACAAACGGACCGATGAAAGCTGGACCCGAACCACGAAGTCGAACAGAGGGTCTCGACCCACGCACACAATTACAGTGAAGACAATGCGAAGTGAACTGTGCTTCGCTGAGGAAGAGGTCAGACCAGTCGACCATGATTAAATTTACGTGACAATGCGAAGGTTACCACCACCCAACGAATGGCCACTCTACGTTGATGGCAATAGCAGAGCAACCAGAGATTTTTTTTCGAAGGGATTTATCAAGAGGTGGTTGGCGCCAGTTTAGCGACAAGCCACCCAGGCCACCACTTTTAGGAGCACCCCCAAGCCCCCCGCCCCCTTTCAAGCCATCCACAATATCCACCATTAAATTTCACACTCTAACCTATTCCACTGACCCTCTCCCTGCTACCATGATGAAAGCATACAACAGGCCATGAGGACACAGGTTGCTGTTGAAGACGTGATGATGAACACAAGCTTCAGTGAAAATGCAACATCCAGACATAAGACCACGGGTTAGCACACCAGGAGACCTCCTGGACTGGAAGAAAAAACAAAGACATCAGGCATTATTGGCCCCCTCTTTGGCCACTGGTAAAAGACAGCATATGACGCTTACTGGAGATATAAGACATTCAAACACCATTGACCTCACTTAGAACTGTAAAAAACGTAAAGTTACCATGGACTTAAAGACTGCAAAAATTGACAGCACAACTGGACCTCCTGACTTATTAACAGACATCCAAAGCCACCCATTAACCTCTGGACTATGAAAGTACCCTCGGCACTTGTTGGCCCTTTCTGTAAGCCTATAAATATTGAGCCAATATCCGCAGTTCACTTGATTTCGTGACTTATACAGACATCAAGCACCATTGATTCCCTGATATACTAGTGGACATTTAGCATCCCGAATGATCTTCTGGATGTTAAAGAATTCAGTTTCGCCCCCACCAGGACCAGACCATGCATTGTTTGTGATGTAGTATAAAAGACCCCACCCACAGCACCGTTATGCTTTAATTATAAGTAAGAGGCATACTCAGTCCACTTATTGGACATCCGGTATTTGCTTTGATGGGATGTACTAGACATCAGCACCTTGACGCCTCCTCGGAGTTTCATACAATGACACTGACATGCACCATTGACCTGTCCTGGATTATACAGAGCTATCAGCGCCAGTTGAACCTCTTGGCAATTATTAAATAGAAGTTCAAGCACGCTCAAATGACCTCTATAGATTATAGACAGGATATCGAGCACTACATGAAATCTCCTGGGATTATAAAGAAATTAGCACTGCTGATCCTAAGACCTGTACAGACACTTGCACCGCCGGGCTCACACGACCATTGAAGCATTAGTAATAATTAATAATAATAAACTAATAATGATAATGAGTAGTGGTAATCTGGCCAGCGTCTATTCTCGTGGGAGGTTAGAAGACCAAGCTTCAAGTTCTAAGCTCGCTATTGACGAATCGACACGTAGCTCCGTTCACCGTAGACTAACGAAGCTGCGTAACCGGGTGGGGTTCAAGAGCCAACTGAGTAAGCTGACTGTTAGGGCTTAATATAATGTCTTGTCAGTGCACCCTGACTTAGACTGTACAAAAAATTCAGGCTGAGCCACTTGCTTCTCACTATGGCGACAACATACACAATTATAGCATACCATTGACCTCGACTATGAAGGAACATGTGTCGGTGCTCAGACGCGTCGGCATAGTATGACCGCCCCTAGCTCAATAAAGATCTAGGGCACATGCTACTTTGTTAAATTGATTATAAAAAACGGAACACTCTAGACAAGAGTAAAGAATATCAGCACCTTGCACCTCCTTGCACTATAAAGACATCAGCACAAACTGACCTCTTAGACCAAATAAAAGGACATCATAATCATGACCTCCTTGGACTATAAAGACAAAGTTCATAGCAGCGCCACTTTGACGCACCTCACTAGACAGAATAAGTTAGACCGATCTGTTGTCACCGATTAGTTGCGCCTGGCCGAGGGACAATATAAAAGACAACTTCGCCCAAATGGTCATTGACTCGAGAGAACAATATAAAGACAAAACATACAGCCCGGGTCCCTGCATGGCCTCCCGTTCCCGCGTGTAGTAATAAAGTGGACTAGTCAGACTACGCTTGATACCTGCCTGACCTATGTGAAAGACATAATTAGTACCCTCCGACTGTACCTCCCACACGGAAACAAAGAGCAGCAGCGTACAATGTCCTAATCAGTTAACCGTGTGTGTGCGTGTCAGCAGGATGTAGGAATACATCTGCAAAGGGCTATGATTCCATGACAGAACTATGGACCATTGCCGCGAGCCTTGTACCCTATCCTCCCGACTCGTGATATACCACGTCACCAGCCAGCACACACCACAAAAGACCAATTGCTGCCTGGACGCTCTAGGGTGGGTCACTCGGAAGGAAAGGCAAGGACGTTTCCGATTTGGAACAAATTATGTAGCCGACAAGTACTAGCACAATACAGCAAGTAGAACGTGATCAAGAATTGCACGCGAGTAATCGATGGACCAGGGGCTTTCATTAAAATAGCATATCTGCATTGTCATGTAATTTCAGGCATTGTGTTTCTGTTCAGGAGAACCTAAGCATTCACATTGCGATATATAAATACACAAGGAGAATAATTGCATTAAAGGATAAACAAAAAAGATACTGCACCAAAGAAAAAAAATCAGGGATATTTTTAGTCGCGAGACCGGGCACCGGCACCCCCCGCCGAAGGACCGAACCAACTCGGACGAACGAAACAGAAACAAAAAACAAATACGAGGACGACAAACACGACAGCTCGAGGTGGGGTTTGCGTTTCGGAATCGGGGGGTTTTCTTCAGACGAGACAGAACAAAGATGTCAACGACACGGAAAACGAACTGAACGCGCCGAACCAATCATTTTTCTCCTCCGCTCCGATTGGGCGGACAAAGCAGCACAACCGGCACTGTGGAATGAACACCTTTGATGTTAAAGTCTCGATATCGTTGGATTTGTCGTGAGGTGAGTTGGCTGACTGTGGGTGTTAAGGAAAAGGGGGTGGGTGAGGAAAAGGGACTGGCTACCTGGTAGTGGAGAAATGGGGTACGTTTTTTTTTTAATTGTGCAGGCCAATCACATCTCTTAAATTTTTGAAGAAATCCTTTCCTGCCGAGCATATCCAACTTGGGCTTTAGTATTTGCTAGATGGCGCAGGTTTCAGGTTGAATGAGAATATCAGTTTTTCGACCTCCTTTTCACCCAGGGGATGAGTCTTCATCCTTGGTGAGGAAACGGATACGGATGTCAAAAAGACAATTTTTATGTTCAGATTTCTATTTGTGTCAATTGTATATTTTTATACTCTTTGAACCCAGCCATCCATACGGTATGAGAGCGCCCCACCAGCCCCCCCACCCTTACCCAACCCCCTCTCAACCGACACCCCCCCCCCCCCTCTTCCCCCTCCCCAACTTTCACCCATCCCAAGTTACGTTAATATTGGGCGAGCGGAGGGAAAAGGACCAGGTCGCCGTGACCCGATGAGCGTCCTGGGCGATTGGCGAGTCAGTTTCTGACGCCGAGAAAGAAGAAGAAGGCAAAAGTCGGTGCCCCCCTCGAAGGTAGATGAAGATGAGTGGCGCGCCTTTTGATGTCCGTTTTCGCAGTTCCTATAGGCGGCATGGGTCTTAACACCTCGCTTGTCGCAGGCAGCAACACCACTCACACCCTGAGGTCAACTATCG
>JADBJO010026145.1:20000-22857 GCA_016801955.1 Conus betulinus | reverse complement strand
TTGAGAGAGATTAATAATGAGCAGGGGAGCGCGCGACTTCCTAGGTTTTCATGTACTGTAGGCGAGGATTCAATCTTAAATAAAATGTTAATGACCGAAAAAGAACACACACACACACACAAACACCACACCACACACACAACAAAACACAACAACAACAAACACAACACAACAAAAAAAGAAAACGTGGACAACGTATCAAAGACAAAAAACACGACGCGTTTCGACCTCTTAAGTATTCTTTAGGCAAGACGCAAAACAGTTATTACAACGCCTATCTTGCGCTGAAGTGTTTGAAGATAAGTGATTGAAGATAAGTGAATGCTCGTTCTTTTTCCGTTCCAATAATTGTTTCGTGTCTTGCCTGAAGAAGGACCTAGGCGGTCGAAAAACGTGTCGTTGTTTTGTCTTTTAATACGTTTGTCCACGGTTTTATTTGACGGTTCGCTGACATTTATTTAAGATTTGTTTAGATTTCTGCCTGCAGTCATCTCACATTGCAACTAAACGATTTATTCGTTTTTCACTCGTTGCTGTTCATGGTGTGTGTGTATGTGTGTGTGTGTGTGTGTGTGTGTGTGTGTGTGTGTGTGTGTGTGTGAAAATTATTTTTATTGAGAGTTAAAGAATAGCTTCACAGCTTTTTTCTTCATCCTGTCTTTCTAGTGTGTGTGCACGCGCGTGCGCTTGAGTGTGGGGAAAGGGGGGGGGGGGGGGGGGGGGGGGGGGGAGGGTGTGTGTGTTCTATATGTGACATTTCAAAAGTTTTTACACATTTGTTGTTCACAAGTGTGTGTGTGTGTGTGTGTGTGTGGGTGTGTGTTTGTGTGTTGCAGGAAACTACAGTGGGCGGGAACACTATGAAGGCGATCTACTTCAAAGATGAATAACCCTTTAAAGAAAAAAAAAAAAAAAAAAAAAAAAATTAAACCGAACGCCACGTCATCAGCCATGTACACCATCCTCCGTCATCAGAGAGACGTCATCAGTGGAAACATTGACGGAGGGGGACATCACCATCATGCTGTATCCAAAATCAAATCAAAAACTGAAACAATTCCTTGCGGGAGAGAGACAGAGAGAAGACAAAGAAGAAGAATACATGCTCGTGTTACTACTAGCCAGTGACTCCACCTTTGATGAGGAAAGTGACGTTTGAGTGATGACGTCACCACGGCGTCATTTTTTCTCTTTTTTTTTTTTTATTTTAAACCCTCCATCCCATATTTCCCGACTTCAAGAGCTCATTTGATCTGAATGATTTCTGTTGGGGGCTTTTTTTTTTTTTTTTTTTCCCCTTTTTCCCCACCTGCTTGCTTCAGTGCGCCCTGCTATGTGTCAATTTCGGCCTGGAGTTGTCACGTGCATGTCATGTATTGGTGTTTCGTTCCTTTGGCAGACTTTTTTTTTTTTTTTTTTTTTTTTTTTTTTTTTTCCCGCTAGTGGCACAGATTTCCCGTTGGTTTCCCGCTAGTGGCTACAGTTCCGTAGGGTTTCCATGACGCAACTCACCTACCACCCCCTCTCTCTACCTTCTCCCCTTTCCTCCGATTCCCTCCACTCTCCCCTCACCCTCCCTCCCCCCCCCCCCCCTCCCCCCCCCCATGTTCTTTCCCCCCCCCCTCCTCCCCCCCCCCCCCCCCCCCCCCCCCCCCCCCACCCCCCCCCTCCACTCCCTGAGTACAAAAGCCTTTACCCACCTGTACTTCCCTCATCTCCCAACCACTCTCTGATACAGTAACATTCTCTCCTCTCTCTCTCTCTCTCTCTCTCTCTCTCTCTCTCTCTCTCTCTCTCTCACACACACACACACACACACCACACACACACACACACGCACACCACACACACACACACACATTTACACACCCACACACTCTCTCTCTCTCTCTCTCTCTCTCCTCTCTCTCTCTCTCTCCTCTCTCTCTGTAGAGTACGTGACTAACTGATGAAAGACTGACTTAAGATGGCCTGCTCTCTTCGATTAATTCCACATGTTAACCGTTCACTAGATCTTTCAGATCTTAAAAAATGCCCATTTCCATTTCGCATACGTAACTGGGTTCTTTTGTGTGATGGATAATTTGAAATTTTGGCTGTTTGGTCAGTCTGATTTGGAAAAGCAGTAGTGTTAATAATGCTGGAGTTTTTGTAACAAAAATTTTCCATTGCTTTTTTATTTTTTTTTTTTTTTTTTTGTGTGCTAGATTGAGTGATTAAGTATTGAAGCTGAATTTCGGTCTTCTTCTTCTTCTTCTTCTTCTTCTTTCTTCTCTTCTTAAAGAGAGCACTATCATTATTATTATTATTATTAGTTGTAGTAGTATCATTATTATTTGTATCAGTAATAGTATATTGAGAGTATTGTTAGTAGTAGTAGTAGTAGTAGTAGTAGTAGTAGTAGTAGTAGTAGTAGTAGTAGTAGCAGCAGCAGCAGCGGCGGCAGCAGCAGCAGCAGTAGAAGTAGTAGTAGTAGTAGTAGTGATAGTACAATCTGGTGATCCCGGGAGAATAGGAACAGAGAGAGAGCTTAGCGAACTGCACGCCGACCAACCATGACAATCAACACGTGGAGATTTTCAGTGAACTGGGTAGTATGTACGTCGCGATTCGAATGGGTACTAACAGTACACCGCCCCAAAGCCTAACGGCCACCTGAAGCGGTAAAGGGTGCAAGGGAGAGAACTTAAATCAGAAGACTGCTGTGCATGCAGAGTTGTAGTGCTTAGTTTTCAGTGCGCAAGACGTGATTCATTGATGATTTTCGATGGTAATGATAATAACAATAATAATTATAGTAAATTAATGGTAAGTAATTAGTAATAAATAATAATTAATGATAACAATAATTATAGTA
>JADBJO010026145.1:5000-15000 GCA_016801955.1 Conus betulinus | reverse complement strand
TTGTGGCTTTCTCGTGTAAGAAAACCCACCCTTTCAAAAGTTGGAAAATTGAAAGTACCCCCCCCCCCCCCCCCCCCTCCCAAACTTACTACCAACTTCCATTCTTCCCCGATGCAAAATATCTTCATAAGACACAGTCATTGAGTAGGTCAAGCATCTGCTAAGTCTCCACACAAAGAAATCGCTTACCAACGGAAACATTTCCTTTCGTACCCCCCTCCCCGTGCAAAGTGCTTTCCATCCAAATTGTGAAGCCGAAGTTTGTCATCCTCTCGCTGGACACTGTCCATGTGGAGTGTATTTGAAAGGTCGTCTTCGCTTCCGTGCAGTGGAAGCATTTTATAGTCATCAGGCATTCACCTAAACTAGTATCCTCACGACTCGGTCCCAAAAAAAAAAAAAAAAAAAAAAAAAGAAAAAAAAAAACCAGTTTCCTTGTCGAAAACACTTCTTCTATTAGGTTTTCTGATAAAGATTGTGTGTGTGTGTGTGTGTCAAGTCAAATCAAGTCAAAATTTTTATTTACTGATGGGACATTGAATAAGCACATCATTGCTTTTTCTTTACATCACATCAAGCCATAAAAAAAAAAAAAAAAAAAAAAAAAAAAAAAAAAAAAAAAAACCAGCAACAAATAACAACAACCAAATAGGATATAACACGAAAAACCAAGAGCAACATACATATACCATTGACATCTAAAATAAATGTGTGTGTGTGTGTGTGTGTGTGTGTGTGTGTGTGTGTGTGTGTGTGTGTGTGGTCGCTTATCGTGTATGTTCTTCTTTAACGCTGATTTGTCTATTAGTAGTTGTATGATCGGGAGGGGGGACAGTAGGCCAGTCAGCAAGCGTCTTTCGACTTTTTTTTCAGATCTTTTTCCTTCCAATTCCAATTTTTTAGAAGCAGTTTCGAATGGGAAGCGGTTATGGTTCTTGACTAGCAAGCTGAATGTGTTGGCGAGGGGACCTTTGCTGGAGACGGAGCTCTGGGATTCGGGGAGCCAGTCGTGGCAGAGAGAGAGAGAGATGGGAAGAGGGAGGTGGGGATTGGGGGGGGGGGGGGGGGGGGGGGGGAGGGGGGATGAGGGGGAGCAGGGAGCAGGGAGGTTTTGTGTGAGAGAAAAACAATTAATTTGAATACTTAGCCTGTGTACCCTCCAATTCAAAAGCATCTTCTCATCCAAATACGCTGACCTATTTTGTTGGAAAGCTGTTGTATCTTTCTGGTTCGTGTTGGGGTGTGTGTGTGTGTGTGTGTGTGAGGGGGGGGGGGGGGGGGGGGGGGGTAAAGGAGAGCTTTCCTAGAAACTGGAAGCGTATTGATTGTAGGTGTTACTGCAATTTGAACCACTTCCTTGTCCGTCTGTCGTGTTCTTTGCTCTGCATATGGTGCTAGAGATCGAGCATCACCCAATATTTGTGTCTTTCCGATACTGTTCATACCCCATTACCCCTGAATCTTTACGGCTGGGGAAAAAAGACAAATCAAATTGTTTCTTAAGATATATCCTTTCTCACAATTTCGGAAGATTAACGGCAGGGTAACGGGCCGAAATCTTTCCAAGGTTGATTTGCTCACAGTCAGTTTCGGGATTCCGCACAACAACAACAACAACAACAACAACAACAAAAGCAAAAAGCAAACAAGCGAACGAAACAAAACCTAGGGCGTAAAAACAAGCCAGAGTGGTCTTCACTGAAATGACATGAAAATTTGACAGAAAGTACTGTAAGAGGAAGGACAATTAGCAAATCAAGCCGAAGCTGGAGTATGGATGTCTTAATGGCGGGATAAAAAAAAAAGAAAAAAAAGGGTCATACACACGCAAGTGTCAGAATAATCAACTTGATGACTGTGGACACTTTACGGGGGAAAAAAAAAAAGCCGTGCCTTATCGCCCAGAGGTAGAACACTGGAATTTCAATGGTTGAAAATAACGTGGAACGATTTCCTTCGGCCCCTCTCGCAACAACTGGGGATTACTTGGTCTATGATGAAAGTGAATTTAGCTGAATAGTAAGTGTTCAGGATGCTTTTTGAAGAAGCGACGCGAGGCTGCGGATGTGGAATGCCATCGACGTGAACTTTTTAGGGCAACGAAACGTCAGTAGTCCTGTCGATCTACATTATTCAGGTCTGTGACTTTTCTAAAGCATCCATGACATTCGTAGAAGAAAAAAAAAAATTGGCAGGTACCAGCAGCAGCCGTGGCGAAGTAACTAGCGTCGCGGACTCCCGACTGGAAGGTCATGGGTTCGATTCCCTTTCAGAGCCCTGAACCTGAAAGCTCTTGGACTGCCTACCCTTGAGAATACCAGAAATAGTGTGGATAAAATTGATCATGAATATTGTCGTACTAACCTAAGGAAATTTCTTTCAGTAACAGAGAAAACAAATCTTTGGAATAAATTAACCCCTAACATTAAACGTGCACAAAATACTAACCTTTTCAAAAGCTCTATCGATGATAGTGTATTATTGAAAACTATTTATTTTGACTATGATAAATAAAGACTTGAGCGAGTAAAAGACCAGACCGTATAAAGATGAGATAACTATGGAAGGGACATGTAAAGCCAGTTCTGGCTAAAATTGCATAAGCAATTGTCCCTACGAACCTGAACCTGAACCTGAACCTGAACGTTGGGCAGACTTGCACACACGCAGGCGAATTTCATCCACAAACTGGAGGCGACTCTGAGAGTGTTGCTCAAATTTCCTGACCAACACTGCAGGCGTCATAATCTCTCAGGCCTGGTTGATGCCGGGATGAATTATCAAAAGTGAGCGCAGAGTGCGGGCCTGTCGTGCAATCTCAGACCAAAATGGAAAACCCATGGCACCATCCTCATCATCCTCATTCTCATCAATCACCTTTTTAAAAAAAAAAATCAAATTCTGTGGCCATTCATGCCCTGCTCTTATGATGACCTCACTTTCAATGTCATCTCCACGTCTGTGGCCTTGGTTTGATTCTGTTTGGGTCACCAGTATCAGCCAGTTCGGGGGGGGGGGGGGGCTGTCGTTGGACGGACGTGGTGGGCCCTCCGAAGGGAGAGCTCACTCACGCCGGGGCCGCGACTTAGCAATCGTTTTGGATTGCGCATGCGTGACAGCGAACAGGGTGGTGTTTTTTGCTCCGGTGTTTATTGAAGTTTGTCTAGCTAATTTCGGTTATTTTTGGTGAAATCCGACCCTGTAAAGAAGAAATTGTGTGTGTGTGGTCGGTGGAAATAGAAGGTCTTTAAAATAATCAAATCTATGTAAAATTTTGTAGCTTAACAGAAAAGTTGGAATTTTTAGGTTGTTTTGCGTTTCGAATATGATCACTTACTCACGGTGCTAGTGCAATGACTGTTTCCTGTTCGCTTTTGGAGCCTTCTCAGTGCTAGTTTAAGTTCCCTTTTTTTTATTTCGCACTCTTGCTCATGGTTTGTCTCATAACTGTATAATTATGTTTTGTTGTTGTGTGAATTGTAGTGAAGAGTAGTCCTACTAGTGCAATAACGGTGCTGTTTCCTGTTTCGCTTTTAGAGCCTTCTCAGTGTTGGTTTAAGTTCCTTTTTTTATTTCACACTCTTACTCATAATTCGATATCATAACCGTATATATTTTATTATTGTGCGAATTGTAGTGAAAAATAATCATGGGACCTCCGAATCGGGGTGGGAGACGGTGGAAAGGGTGGAGTGAGTGGGCGACGGGTGTCAGGGGGTGGGGGGAAGGGAGGGAAGGGAAGGGGGGGGGGTGGAAATTCTTCACTCAGTCCCAAAACTACAGGCACAACCGCAAAAAAAAAAAGCAAAATCAAATTTTTTCATGTGTCTGGATTATGATGCGGCAGTGGACGCGAGTGAGGAAAAAACTGTGTGCAGTGCTACGACTTCAGACAATGGCGCCATCTTGACTGTACGGACCTGACACAAAAGTACTTCGACCTACTGACAAATACTGACAGAAACATACAATGGCTCTGCAACCAGTACAGACAGAAACATGCAAATGGCTCAGCAACCAGTGCAAGGATGGGGAAGGATCACAAAGGGACAAGAAAGACGACAAACCCAGACTTCCTCATCAGGAAACCAGAAAATGATGGAGGAAAAACTCACAAAACTAGAAATGGGCTACGCAGGAGACACGTCACTGGATGAAAAGGTGGATAAGGCAGTGGAGAGAAAGGTGGCGGAAGCAGTGGATGAAAGAAGCGAGATCGAAAAGAGAAAGCTGAATGTGATTGTGGTTGGACTGAAAGAGAGTGAGAAAAGAGAGTGAGAGAGAGAAAGAAGAGGATGACCTGGGACGACTGAAGGACATGGTGACCAAAACTGACTCTGACCTGAAAGAGACTGACATCTAGAAAACCTTGTGAGATTGGCAAAAAGACAGACCGACCAAGGTTGATCCGCATCAAAGCAAAGTCTGAAGCTGCCAAAGACAAGATCATGAAGAACTACTAAAAACTCAATGACGGCAGAAGACACACAGACAAAAATCTGCTTCAACCCTGACCTGACCCCCCTACAAAGACAGGAACAGAGACAGCTGAGGAAAGACCTAGAGAACAAAAAAGAAAGAGACTGGAGAACAAGACTGGACAATGAACTACAGAACGGGAAAGATTGTCAAGAGAAAGCCAGTGTCCTCAGAGAACTAAAACAGGTGAAAGTTCAGGACTCGGAAATGGGGCACATTGACTGACTAGACGAAAGAATGTAAACGGTTTGAATGTAAATAGTTTGAATGTAAATAGTTTTAATGTAAATGGTTTTAAAAGTGAGTTCAAAGGATCAAACTTGTACAGAAAAGAATGGTTGTACAGTGCTTCATACAAAGTTGGATAGTGTTCTGAATAAAAAATCTGAACTTATTTCGTTGATCGAGGATAAGAGGGCTAATATTATTGGATTAACGGAAATTAAAGCAAAAAAAAAAACACAAAAGGAGATTAATATAGCCGAGTACCACATCCCTGGATTCGACTGGTACATAAATGCCAACCCACTGTTGGGTACAGCAATATATGTAAAGGAAAGTTTTATGTTCACAACCTTATGAGGAATTGAATGATGAGAATTTGATGAGAGTGTATAGTGCAAATTTGTTACAAAAGAGAAAAAGAAAGTACTCACTGTCTGTATTTACATAAGCCCAAATAGAGGACAAGATAATAAGAATAAATTACAACTTCCTGGACAACAAATAACTCAAAATTTTGACCATATTTACATAGTTGGGAGATTTTAACCCAAATATTGACTGGCTAAGTGAAGGAGTTGGGGGCTATGAAAATAAATTCATTGAGTGTATCAGAGATGCATATTTGATTCAGTGTGTTTGCAGACCTACTAAGAAGAGGGATGGACAAAAGCCAACTTTAGACGATCTGATTTTAATAAACGACGAAGACTTAATATCAGACATTGAACGTCTTAGCCCGATTGGAATAAGTGACCATGATGTATTGATCTTTCGTATGTACATAAATTTAGAAATACCAAAGGAAGGTAAGAATGATGCATACATGTATCACAGAGGAAATTATGATAGAATGAGAGAAGAGTTTGAAGAAAACTGACTTGTCAAAATTGGATAATGTTGAATCTGAAGAATGTTGGAAAAATCATCAAGGATGAACTTCGTGAGCTCATGGAAGAAAATATCCCGAAGAAAAAGAACATTAAAGCAGGAAAGAGAATAAAAACCACAGTGGATGTTAAAAAACATGTTTTGCGAAAAAAAAAAAAAAAGAAAAAAAAAGAAAAAGAAATGCCAATTGTATAAAAGATACTTAAATTCACAAGACGGTATTGATTATCAAAAGTACTTACAAACTAGAAACGAATATGTACAAGAGAAATAAGAAAAGCTAACAGAATTATGAAAGAGAAAATAGCAAAAAGAATGTAAGGAAAACCCAAAGAGCTTCTGGGGGCATGTAAGAGCAAGTACCCAAGTGCACTCTTCCATAGGACCACTATGTAAAGATGATGGTAACACTGCGGAAACAAAATGAGGGGAAAGCTGATATGTTAAACGACTTTTTCACAAGTGTGTGTTTTTTTTTTTTAATAAAAGAGAACTTAACCAACTTACCAAATATAGAGAAGTGGGTTCTAGATCCAATGATATTACATTAACAGAAGTAATTATAACACCTGAAGCGATACAAGATAAGCTGAGCAAATCAAAAAACTAATAAAGCATTTGGACCTGATGGATCGGCATCCTATGTTTTAAAAGAACTTAGATGGAATTATCAAGACCACTTAGTATCTTACTCAACAAGTCAGTTAACACAGGAACAGTTCCGAAAGATTGGAGCACAGCAAATGTGACAGCTTTATTTTTTAAAAAAAGGTAAAAAGAGTGATTCAGGTAATTATCGGCCTGTAAGCTTAACTTGCATCTTATGTAAAGTACTGGAGTCATTTATTAGAGATTCTATTGTCAATCACATGAATGATATGGCACTTTACTCTAAAAATCAACATGGTTTCAGGCAGAATAGATCATGTGTAACCAGTCTACTAGAAGTTATGGAAGATTTCACTCAAAGATTGATGACGGAAATAACTTTGTGATATACCTAGATTTTTAAAAAGCCTTTGACTCGGTTCCTCATGAACGGCTCTTACTCAAAATGCAATCTTATGGTATTGCAGGTAATGTTTTTACAAGGGTTCTTAAAAATAGATTCTTATCAGGTGCTGAGCGAGCGAATTCCTCAGGGAAGTATACTGGGGTCCAATATTGTTTTACCATATTCATAAATGATTTACCCGATGAGATTGAAAGCAATTGTAAAATATTTGCAGATGATACAAAAATCTATAACACTACCGATAATAAAGATGAATTACAGCGGGATTTGGTTAGATGGATAGATTGGTGTAACACCTGGAACTTTACTTTAATGTAAGTAAATGTAAAGTAGTTCGTTATGGAAATAAAAACCCTAACTACAATTACAACATAAAGAATGATAGTGAATCTGTAACATTAGAGAAAAGTGAGGAGGAGAAAGACCTCGGGGTGACTTTTGACTATAGACTGAAATTCGACAGACATATTAGAAATGCCATCGCTAAAGCTAATAAGATGCTAGGTGTTATCAAAAGATCCTTGACCTATAGAGACAAAGACACACACTCACTCGACTGTACAAGACTTCCGGTTCGATCCCACTTGGAATATGGAGATACTATCTGGCACCAATTACTAAAACGACAATCGATCAGTATAGAGAAAGTACAAAGGAGAGTAACAAGATTAATCAAAAGTATCAGCCACTTAAGCTACGAGGACCGGTTAAGAAAACTACAGTTGCCATCATTGAAATTTAGAAGACTACTACGGGGTGATCTAATTCAAACATAAAAAAATATTCAATAGTTTAGATAGAAAAGGAAAATTTTTTTTCACATTAGTGAGTGACGAAAGAACAAGAAATTCCTATCAACAGATATTTATAAAGCAAGTTTTCAGCAATGTGTTAGAAAAAAAAAATCTTCTTTTTCAAATAGGATTGCTCCTAGTTGAAATAAATTACAAAAGTAGCAAAAAACTGCAAAAAACATTAATCTATTTAAAGACCTTCTGGAAAAAGAAAAAGGTTGGACAAAAAGTTCAATTATGATGCGTGACCATTGTCACGAAACATGAAAATGCGCAATCCATACTGAAGAAAATCTAAAGAAAAAACAAGACTTGGGCATCTAAAAAGCCGGGAGTCTTACTACACCCTAAAGTCAAGTTCAAGTTCAAGTTCAATTATTTCCGTCAGTAGGGGCTTCGTAGGTGGTGACCTGAGTTGGACCAGCAGAACAGGCGCCACTGAACACCAGCGAACTGATTCGGCAGAAGTGCAGTGTCTCCTCCGGTGGGTTGCCTCTTGACGGCTTGACATGGACGGCTCCCTGTGGATCGCTGGCGCTGGGGTTGCGGCTGGCCGGGCCGGGCTGTGACTGGGCGATCGGAATGAGCGGCGTGGGTGCAATGCCACTGAGGTGGTACAGAAGATGGGACAGCAAGAAAGAAAAAAAAAAAGCAAAAAAAAGCAAAGGAACAGAAAGACGGCTCTTGAAAGCCAGCATTTTCACCTGAAGAATTAAAGACTCATCAGCTGACATGCACGGACTTCAACCTGTCTCTTTTTACGTTTATAGGACAATTTGGACTGGAAACCGCAGCAATCTAAACTCATCGTCTGTAATGTTACCAGAAAACTCAGCTCCGGGGGACACGCGAAGCCCAGAGCGTGCGCGTCCGCGTGCTCGCGCGCTCGCGCGCACACACACACACACACACACACACACACACACACACACACACACACTAGCACACTAACATACACTAACACACACACACACACACACATACATACACCCACACTAACTCACGTACACACACACACACACACACACACACACACACACACACACACACACACTAGCACACTAACACATACACTAAACACACACACACACACACACACACACACACACACACATACACCCACAATAACTCACACGCACGCACACACACACACACACACACACACACACACACACACACACACACACACACACTGTTAATGTCCTTACCTGGTCTGTCATGTATCCTCTCTTTCTTCTGGTAACTCCGCCAAAGAAATGGTTTCAGCTGTGTTTCTTCTTCAGCGAGATTAAGCGTAACACGCTGTACCAATTCAAACCAAATTGGGGATGGGGGGGGGGGGGGGGGGGGGGGGGGGGGGGGGGGGGGGTTTAATCTGGAACCTTCAACGGACCTGTTAAGTTTTGATCTGGATTCGTTGTGCCGATCATAGAGAATCGGTTCAGCAAACTTTTACGAACAGATGACTCGGCATGAAACGATTGATTTTCACGGAATAGCAAGACCTAGTTATGTTATGATAAATATCGTTGATGTGTATTCTCGTGTTACACACACACACACACACACACACACACACACACACACACACACACAAACACACGATATACTTGGTACTATCACTTTCTTTACCGGGAAAAAAAAAAGAGGGAAAAAAATGTGTTCAATTCTTGTACAGACTTGCATACAAAAGCAATGAAAAATCATTGAAGACCTTTTGCTATGTTACAGAAAACGCCATATTTCCTTTTTTTCCCCCAATGTTTGCCTTAAGATTGAGATTTTAATCTAGGAAACAATCCAGAATCCTCCAGACCCCGGTACAGGTGGCACTCTGCCCTTTTACCTTTCCATGTCTCTTCGACCATTAAAGCACAAGTATTACTTTACAATTGTATACCAAAAAAAAAAAAAGAACTCGGAACTATTTTGCATGCATCTTTGTTGATGTCGTTTTTGTGTGTGTGTGTGTGTGTGTGTGTGTGTGTGTGTGTGTGTGTGTGTTGTTGTTTTATTTGTTTTGTGTTTTTTTTTTGTGTGTGTGTGTGTGTTTTTTTAGAAGGGAACTGAAACCAAAGTTTTGATACGAGCTGCTGTTGAACAGTGTCCATGACAGTAGTTGTTTCAGAATCCTCCCCTGGGCCATTCCAACAGAAAAAAGTTTACAGCCATGGGTCCCCCGCATCCAGACAAGCGGTCAGCCAGCGCAACCAGTTCTCTCGCCGACCTCCATCGTCGCAGCGACAGCTTGTGATTTGACTCAACCCGAGGCAAAGAACCCCTCCCAGACCAGTTTTTGCAAGGTCTGAGAGAGAGAGAGAGAGAGAGAGAGAGAGAGAGAGAGAGAGAGAGAGAGAGAGAGAGAGAGAGAGAGAGAGCGCAAACGCATCGACTGTCGCGTTCATCTCAGCACCGACACGAGTGGATGCCAGGATTGTGTGCGTGTGTGTTGTGTAAGCGCTGGTCCTCCCGGCGCGTGTCTTGCCTTGACCAACTGGACAAGGGGTGGCCCGTCGATGTTGAACCGCGCTTCTGACTCTGGTGATGTTACGAGGTGGCTTTTGCGGCGCATGTGAAAGAACACGTGTGACCATGTGAG
>JADBJO010026144.1:0-2500 GCA_016801955.1 Conus betulinus | reverse complement strand
GCTACCGTGTTATTCACTGGGGGTACACAGTATAGCTACAGTGCTATTCACTGGGTACACAGTGTAGCTACCGTGCTATTCACTGGGGTACACAGTGTAGCTACCGTGCTATTCACTGGTTCCACAGTGTAGCTACCGTGCTATTCCACTGGGTACACAGTGTAGCTACCGTGCTATTCAATGGGTACACAGTGTAGCTACCGTGTTATTCACTGGGTACACAGTGTAGCTACCGTGCTGTTCACACTGGGTACACAGTGTAGCTACCGTGCTATTCACTGGGTACACAGTGTAGCTACCGTGTTATTCAATCTTAGACATAATTATGTGAATATAGCTTTTGTGTTGTGCGTTGCTTTTTCAGGACAGCATCTTATTTTCTGGGCGATGGCAGCCCTGAAAAGGTCGTGCGTGCTTGACTGGGTTAAAAAGATGCAACGTAAACCTGAAAACAAATAAGGCAGCAACAACAGCTCAAATAATTCTTAAAACAGAAACAGCTAAGACATCGACAACTGTAACAACAGCAACAAGCTAAGACAATAGGCCTACAACTAAAAACTGAAAATAACAACAAAAGCAACAGCGATGATTTCGCTTAATTCTGAAACAACAGCAACAACATCAGCAGCAAAAACAACAAGGATAAAAATGAAAGAAAAAAAAAAAAGGAAAATAAGAAACAAGAACAGCAACAAAAACAGCAGCAGCAACAACAAAAACCATGACAATTACAACGACAATTTACAATAACAACAACAGCAGCAACAGCACAACAACAACAAAAAAAACAACAACAACAACATCCTGCCAAAACGCTGTTGACAGAAAAAAAAACAGTGGCCTTTTTTGCCCATCTCAGACGTCACACGACGTTTTGAAGCGCCTGAGTGAAACTGAAGATCACGTGACAGGGCTGTGGACATGGGACTGAAGTGACCGACTGACCAGCCAACAGAAGAGCCCCACCCCCCCCCACCCCCCATCCCCCCCCACCCGTCCCTGGCTGAGTCCAGCTGACCAGGGCATGAAGACTGGACGGAGAAACTCACGTGACTACTGTTGTCAGATGTGAGGGCAACATGTCTTCTGCACTGGACTGTGAGAATGATGACATGTACAACATTAATAGCACTGTTACCGCTCCTAATGGTAAGATTGATAAAATAACGGTGATGAGAGAGAGAGAGAGAGAGAGAGGAGAGAGAGAGGAGAGAGAAGAGAGAGCAAGAGAGGCAAACACAACAGCACACACACACACACACACACACACACACACACACACACAAAACATACGCGCGCGCGCGCGCGTGCACACACACACACACACACACACACACACACACACACACACACACACACACACACACACACACACACACACAAACAAAGGCAAAAGTGTGTGTGGGGGGGGGAGGAACCCCGGAGAAGAAAGGGAAAACACAGCAAACGAGAGCGAGACGAGCGTAACGTGAATATAGAATGGGAGAATTTTTTTTTTAATCGGGAAGCACCCAGAAATTGGTTTGGCTTTTCCGAAATTAAAATAGAAAAACAAATAGCTAAACAGCAAAGCGGATGGGGAAAGATACAAACACACAATGTTCATTTCCTGAATCGCTCCAAATTGATAATGACGAAACAACCCATAATCAACCACCAGTTACACTCTTCGAACGCTCCTCTCTCTCTCTCTCTCTCTTCTCTCTCTCTCTCTCTCTCTCTCTCTCTCTCTCTCTCTCTCTCGCTCTCTCTCTCTCTCTCTCTCTATCTCTCTCCCATCCTCTCTCTCTCTCTCTCTGTATTTTCCACTCTCCCCCTCTCTCTCGTCGTTTTTCCCTCTCACTCTCTGTCTCTTAAATTTCCCAAATACATTTTTTTTTCAAAACATGGGGAAACCAACATTGTGCACATGTCATTTTTAAAAAATAAACGTAATCTAACACTAACTTTGCACCCACATAATCATACACGCCCTACCGCCACACATGTATATAAATGACAGGACAGACCGGAACGACAGACAGACAGGGACCGGACGGACAGGGACAGACCAAACAGACCGACAGACAGCCAGCAGGGACAAGAAAGACAAAACAGACCGACAGACCAGGCCGAGACACCATGGACACACGCACGCACACAAACACACACGCACACACACACACACACACACACACACACAAAAACACACACGGACGCAGCTACGAACACCACACCACAATACAACAAACAAACACAAACACACAAAAACACACACGCGCGCGCGGCGCGCGCGCGCGCGCGAAAAAACACCACACACACACACACACACACACACAACACAACACACACACACACATCACACACAACCACCGCACGCCGCACGGCACGCACGCACGCTCACACACCCACACCACACACGCAATGCAACAAGACACAAGGTCTCGCTCGCATGCTCGCTCTCCTATCTGATCTCTCTCTCTCTTCGCGCTCTCTCTACACAAAAAAAACACACAAA
>JADBJO010026143.1:0-13028 GCA_016801955.1 Conus betulinus | reverse complement strand
GCTCTGGTCCTCAACGACTACCGTGGTTAAACGGTTCTGCAACTTGAGCGAGGTATGGATGCTCTCCACCATGCTGATGGCGTCTTGAATGCTTTGATTTAGAGACCCCCTGTACGGAAGAATGCGTTCACGCAAGCTCAGACGCTTGGCCCCCTTGGACACTCCGCTGATGGATTACCCACGCAACGCTCTGCTAAAGAAAGTTGTTTGGAGCTAGATTGAAATTTGGTGTGTCAAAAAAATAATGCAAGGCTTGAATAAAGATGTGTTAAAGCATACCCTCCTTGTGTCGTATATATATTTTACATGGTGTCAGAGAACAACGAACCTGAGCACACAGTAAAGGATGGCCTCATCTCTTCAAAATCCTAGTTTAGATTGGGATTCAAGAAACCTTCAAGAGGAATGGCGAAAAATTCAGACAGCATGTGGACCTGATGTTTGCTGGACCACTCCACAAGACTACAGCAGCAGAGAAGTGCGCATATCTACTCATATGGTCAGGAGAGAGGGGGAGAGAAATATACAACACTTGGTGTTTGTCTCATGAAGACAGTCAGAAAAACTGGAGGTGTTATACAGGAATTTTGAGAAGCACACGACTCCCAAAAAGAATACACTGTTTGCAAGATACCTGTTCCTGAACAGAACACAGCAAGAAAGTGAAACCTTTGAAAGCTTCCTCACCAGTATTCGTACCCTCGTCAAAGACTGTACTTACTCTGAACCTGATGAAAAATGGTATGTGACAGAATAGTTGTGGAATCACATCTCAAGACGCCAGAGAAAAGCTGTTGCAAGTCGGTGACCAGTTGACAATGGACAAAGCAATAGAAAAATGGTCGTTACTCATGAAGCAACAAAGCAGCAGCTGATAACAATGCAAAACGATGAAGCTGTGGAGGCAATCAAGAAAAGACGTTCGGAGAATAAGGAAGAAAAAGATTGTCCTACCAGAATCGGTCAAACAAGAGGGAGAACAACAAACCACAAGCACAAAGAAAATGGAAGGAAGACACGTTCGACTGCAGCAACTGTGGACAGAGACACAGCAAAAGAGCATGTCCAGCCTACGGCAAGCAGTGCCTACAGTGCGGCAAACTGAACCATTTTTCCAGAGTCTGCCGATCAAAAAAGAAGATAAGAACAGTCCATCAGGTGGAAGATCCAGAACAACAGGACGAATCAGACACATCTTTCATGGTTGACATCATTGCCGACGGCAAGGACCAGCCTAACACTGCATATGCCAATATCAGCATGGAAAACAGGCGATGTCTTGCGCTTCAAAATTGACACAGGGCGCGCAGGTCAATGTGATTCCATACCAAGTCTTCAGAAAGATGTCCAAACGGCCCCCCCTCAAACCCAGCAAGACGAATCTATATGGGTATGCAGGTCAACGCATCAATGTCAAGGGTGTCATGGAGCTTCAGTGCTCATACAAGGGCCAGCACTACCAAGGCACGTTTTACGTTGCTGAAACATCAGGACACTCCCAGCCTGTCCTTGGGTTTCAAGCCTCCCTGCAATTGAAAATAATTCAAATGGTTCTGACAATCACCTGCCCTCAGATGACAAAAGAAGCTGTACTGCACGAATACAAACACCTGTTCGACGACAGATTGGGCAATCTAGAAGGGGAAGTGAACATCTACCTTCAAGAGAATGCTGTGCCTGTGGTCCACCCACCAAGACGTGTCCCACATGCACTGAGGGATCGCCTGAAAGCAGAGCTAGATGCCATGCAAAAAGCCGGAGTCATCACCAAAGTTATGCGGCCCACAGACTGGGTCAATTCGCTTGTGGTGGTTGAAAAACCCAACGGGAAGCTACGCATCTGCTTGGATCCAAAGAATTTGAACCAGGCAGTGAAGAGGCCCCACTACGCCATGCCAACACTGGAGGATGCGCTGGCTAAGATCCCAGGTGCCAAGTACTTCAGCAAACTAGACGCCAAGAGTGGCTATTGGCAAATGAAGCTGTCTACCAAGGCATCTTACCTGACTACATTCAACACGCCCTTTGGGAGGTATCGATTCCTGCGCATGCCCTTCGGTATAGTGAGCGCCCAGGACGAATTTCAAAGAAAGATGGACGAAATATTTGAGGGCCTGCCGGGTCTGGTGACGCTGGTGGATGATGTGCTGGTGACAGGAACGACCAAGGAGGAGCACGCCAGAAACCTCAAAGCTGCCCTCGACAGGGCCACAGAGAGGGGACTGAAGCTGAACCCTGATAAATTAGAAATCGGCGTGCAGGAAGTGGGCTACTTTGGCCACATCATTTCATCTGAAGGAATCAAGCCTGACCCAGAGAAAATCAAGGCCATTAAAAACATGAAGCCTCCAGCAGACAAAAAGGAACTGGAAACTATGCTGGGCATGATCATGTACCTGTCAAAATTCGCTCCTCACCTGGCAGAGACCACAAAGCCACTACGTGAAATGCTGAAATCAGAAAATGAGTTCATGTGGGAAGAACAACAGCAAGCAGCCTGGGACAAAATCAAGTCTACACTCGCCAGCCAACCTATACTAGCCATCTACGATCCAGATAAAAGAGTCACCCTGCAGGTGGATGCCAGTAAGTATGGTTTGGGTGCCGCACTCTTTCAAGACGACGACAGACCCATCGCATTTGCTTCAAAGTCGCTGAACACCGACCGAAGAAAACTATGCACAAATTGAAAAGGAACTGTATGCCATTGTGTTTGGCTGTGAGAGATTCCACCAGTACATCTATGGTCAGCATCAGGTCCTCGTCCAGTCAGACCACAAGCCCCTGGAGACAATCATGAAGAAAAACACTGGCATCAGCACCCCCGCGTCTCCAGCGCATGCTGCTACGCCTGCAGAAGTACAGCATCAAAGTGGAGCACATCCCCAGGGAAGCAGATCCCCGTTGCAGACACATTGTCAAGGAAGTCGCTGTCTCCTGAGCCCCATGACACCATAGAGGACCTCGATTCACAGATCCACTGCATTGTGAAGAATCTGCCAGTCAGTGATGAAAAGATGGACCTGATCAGGAAAGCAACCAGTGAAGACAAGGCTCTCCAAACTGTGGTGAAATATGTCCAAAATGGCTGGCCAGATTCACGTCAGAGTTGCCACAAAATGCAGACGACTACTGGAACTTTCGGGACGAACTATCCATCATCGATGGGGTCATGTTCAAAGGAGGAGAGCGCATTGTGGTCCCTGAAGCCCTCCGCCCAGAAATGTTGACCAAGATCCATGCAAGCCATCTGGGCATTGAGAAATGCCTACAGCGTGCCCGTCAAGTGCTATTTTGGCCGAAGATGGCAGCAGACATCAAGAGAACCGTTGAAACGTGCACTGTATGCAATGAAAGAAGACCTGCGAACTGTAAAGAACCGATGATACCTCATGAAGTCCCATCACGGCCATGGCAAAAGGTAGCAGTGGACCTGTTCTCCTGGAACAACAGAGACTACCTCGTCACTGTGGACTTCTACAGCCGTTATTTTGAGGTGGATGAACTGACCACCACGACAACAGCAGCAGTGGTCAAGAAACTGTCAGCACACTTTGCCAGACACGGCATCCCTGAGACGATCGTAAGTGATAACGGCCCACAGTTTTCTTCAGAAGAGTTTGCCCATTTCACCAAAGACTGGGATACGAAACACATAACGTCTAGCCCCCGATACCCCCAGTCCAACGGCCTGGCAGAAAAGACAGTGCAGACGGTGAAGAACATCCTAAACAAGGCCAAGGCAGGAAAAGGACTGGCGCTGCTCAGCATCCTGGAGTACAGGAGCACTCTGTGGACGGACTGGCGTCACCAGCACAGCTACTGATGGGACGACAGCTGCGCTCTATGCTGCCCACAACCCACCTGCAGCTACAACCTCGTGTCGTGGACCCCAAGAGAGTCACAGACAGACGGTGCCAATGTCAGGCCAGCCAGAAACGCTTCTACGACCGCGGAAGTCGACCGCTCCCTACCCTGCAGACTGGAGAGAACGTTTACGTTCAGCTGGCACCGGGTGACCAATGGAAGCCTGCCAAAATCATCGCCCGGGGCAGCACACCACGTTCCTACCAAGTCGAGCTAACTGATGGCAGCACCTACTGGCGCAACAGGCGTTTCCTCAGACAGCAGCCACGTCAGAGTACAACCTTTCTGCCTGTGCTCGCTGCAGCCCCTGAACCTCCAGTGCCAACACAGACTGGGGCCCCAGCAGCGTGTGTGTGAGCACGCGTGCATTACTTGGAATGGTGGGAGTGTGTGGGTGGGGGCGAGAGAGATACAGTGTTGGTTTCTTGACCCGTATCTACTATCTGAATTTGAGGTTTGGCGGGAGTTGCCGTGGTCGAACGGATTGGTCGGGAAGCTTATACCCCGAAGATTGCGATTCGTATCCCTGTTGGGACTCCATGATGTATTCCTGAAAAAAAAGAGGCTCCGCCACTGGGACCTTACTCCACCCATGTGTAAATGGGTGCCTAATTTCGGTCGGGGAGGGTGGGGTGGTGGAGGGGGGGGGATGGGCTCCATCTCCCGATGCTGTGCCCTTGAATTGGTGAGTTGTCGGTCCTCTGCCCCTGCCGCCGGAATTGCTTGTGGGACCTCTGGCCTAGGTCTGGGTGCGGGGGTGTGTTGGCGTGATTGGGTAGAGAGCGTGACAGTGGTGGATGGAGCTGCTTGGATTGCTCCGTTCCACCTGTTGTGGTGTGTGCTTTTTTTCTTCTTTCTTTCTTTCTTTCTTGTTTTCATTGTTGTTATCACTGTTTTTGGCTTGCCTTGTGTGGACTGCTGTCATTTGGGTTTGATGTGAGCTGAGTCATTGTTGGCTTCCGGCTGATTCATGTGCAGGAACGCATATTTATGATGTCCTTATCTTTGCTGTGGTTTCTTTCTGTCAGTGTCGGAAGCCTGAACACGTACTTCCACTTTTTTTTTTGTCTCTGCCTCTGCATCTCGGTCTCCATTTTGCTATGGTCTTGTGCTGTTCAGACATGACTTGACGTTTCTCCTTGGAATGTGTACATATATTTATACATGCATCCCTGAATGTTCATTCGTTATGTACTTGTAGTTCAGTCACCTATGATGTTATACTATGTGGGAAGCCAGCCAGCCTATAGGAGTTGTTCTCTTCCCCTTTGTATATACATACGGGGCTCCGAATGCGCTTGTCAGTCTTTCCTCCAGTTATTTCAGTTTTTGTACTCTTTTCGTATTGTTTGTTTACATCCCCTTTGTAATCCTCTCCCATGCACTCTGACCTGTTATAACTGTCTAAACAAGAGAGAGAGCGTCCGCCTTATACTAACAATCCTGGCTCAATTTACATACTTTGTGCTTTTGAATACCATTACCTGATGTCAGTTGGCACCAGTCTTTATAGAGCCAGGATTGGTGGGTTTCATGATAGAGCTCTAGCCTTGTGTCGTAAATTATCACATCTCAGTAAGTCCAACATCGTAACCTTTTTCATCCTTCATCTTTTACACAGCAAATACCGTGTCCAGCTGGCACTGCTTGTACACATGATTATTTCACCTTCAGATCAACTTTATTCACCGCACATCTGTCAAACGAAAACTTCGTATCTTAGAGTCGACGGTAGGCACCTTAAAACCTCACAATGTCAACGACATATTTCCACACTGACGGAGTTATTTCTTATCTTATCTAATGACATTGGTTTGAATCCTGGGCCCACAAACAAAACAAATCTTTGTGTAATCCATAGTAATGTTCAAAGTTTAAGAAATAAACTTACTCTTTTGGAAGCCGAATCTAGAGAATTCGACATAATTACTTTGTCTGAAACATGGCTTTCTGAGTCTGTATTAAATGATTCAGTATGCCTACCCAATTTTCATCCCCCAGTCCGGTGTGACCGAGCTAATGATCCCCACGGAGGAGTAGCCGTTTACGTTCGAAACTCGTTATATTGTAAGCCTCGCCCGGATCTCCAAGTCCATGAATTAGAAGCCGTTTGGGTTGAAACCAAATTAAACCAGAAGAGTATTCTAATAGGTTCCTTTTATCGTCCACCCAATGCGCTGATACGCTATTGGGATCTTGTGAGAGACAGTTTTAGGAAAGTAAACACCACAGCTCTACCGTTCTTTGTACTGGGTGACTTAACACAGACTACCTGAACAACCCCTCTCGACACCTAACAGAAATCATTCAGTTACACAGTCTTCACCAGTTAGTTACTGAACCAACCGAATCACCGACACTACATCAACTTGTCTAGACCTGGTCATTACCCAAACCCCCGATTTAGTTGAATCAATTCAAGTCCTACCCGCAGTCCTTAGCGATCACAGTATTCCATGTTTGCACCTTAAAAACGCAATTAAAAACAATAGCAATTTCAAAAGAAACTATATTTAATTACAATAAAACTTAACAGAGACGAATTTTGTCGATTGTTACAACTTGTCGACTGGCAATACATTTTAAATATGAGAACTGTTGACGAAACCGTTGAGCACTTTACTTTACTGATACTTTCATGAGTCTAGCTAGCTAAACAGTGTATGCCAACTAAAATTATTACAGTCTACCCAAATGATGTACCTTGGATGACTGATGAATACGACTCTTAATAGCAAAGCGTAAAAATAAATTCACACAAAAGGCTAAACAAACGGATTTGCCGGAAGACTGGCATAGTTTTAGACAATTTCGGAATTATGTCACAGCAAAAGAAAGAGAACGACAGGCTGAGTTTTATAAAGAGATTGATGACAAGGCATCAGATCCACTACTAAACTTTGGCCAAAAGGATTGGTGGAAACTAGTTCGTTCTTTTTTCAACAAAAAGGGTATTAACAGTGATGACATTCCTCCTTTAATGTCAAACGGCACAATGTATTATTCTAATAAAGACAAAGCGATATACTAAATAACTTTTTTTCATAGAACAATCCACTCTCGACGACGACGACGACGAACGAACTACCACAGATGTTGTTTGCCAATTATGAAATTAATGAAATTGTACTTACTGAAGACGATATCATATCAGTTGTTAGAAATCTCGACAAGACAAAATCATCTGGTCCAGACCTCATCCACAACAAACTGCTTATATGTGCAGTAAATGTTATAGCTAGTCCTCTTACCAGTTATTTAATAAATGCTTGAACGAAGGTAAATTTCCGTCCTTATGGAAGACAGCAGCATGTTTCACCTATTCACAAAAAAGGACCAAGAGAACTGTGTAATAATTACCGCCCAATCTCCCTCCTTAGCTGTGTTGGTAAAACTCTTGAGAGATGTGTCCACAAACATGTGTACGCATTCTTAAAAAGAAATGAAGTCATCACTCTCCTTTGCAATCAGGTTTTACACAGGTGATTCCACAGTCAACCAGCTTCTGGACACATATAATTATCTTTGTTCCTCTTTTGATCGTGGGATCACAACACAAACAATCTACTTTGATATCTCAAAAGCTTTTGATCGTGTCTGGCACAGAGGACTTTTACTAAAGTTAGCAGCAGTGGGGATCAGAGGGAAATTACTGGACTTTTTTTCGCGATTACCTACATAACAGACAACAATCAGTAGTAATAAAAAAAGCGAAAAGTCTGAGTTGAAAAGAATTCCAGCAGGTGTTCCCCAAGGATCTGTCCTTGGTCCTTTACTGTTTTTGTTATACATTAATGACATTGTAAATGGAATCCAGGCAACAATTAAATTGTTTGCCGACGATACTAGTTTATCGCTCGCCTTAAATGATGCACACATCAGAGGAGAAATCTTAAATTCTGACCTCCAGAAAGTGCCTGTTGGGCTAAACTTTGGAAAATTAACTTTAACGAGAACAAAACCGAACTCGTCAATATTACCCGTGATCAGTGCCAAATTTTACCACTTACATTTGGAAGGAAGACCTTAGAACCGTCCAAATCTCACAAACATTTAGGAGTAACTTTTCAAGACAACTGCAAGTGGGACGAACACATCCAATTCATAGCCAACAAAGTGAATATGTTAATTGCGTGTCTTAAAAAATACAAATACAGACTAACTAGAAACACGTTGGAGACGATGTACAAATCCTTTATTTTACCCCATTTTGACTATGCAGACATTTTGTGGGATAACTGCACAGATACTCAGTCAATCATGTTAGAAAAGCTACACCTAGAAGCAATTCGTATCATCATTGGTGGAGTTAAGGGAAACAAGTCACCAGAAATTATACGAAGAGTCCGGCTTTTGTTCATTACAAGAAAGACGGAAAAGACACACAAGCTGATACAATTTCATAAAATGGTTAATGGGCGTTTGTCCAAACTATTTAGCTGATCTGCTCCCTTCTCTAGTCTCGGACCAAAATCGTTACCATAGGCGTCGGCCACTAGAAAGAACAGTGCCACGATTTAGAACCGAATTATATATAAAAAATCATTTTTACCTAGTACAGTCATTTTGTGGAACAACCTTCCAGACGACATTAAGTCAACAAACTCTATCAGCCAATTTAAACGTTTTCTGACTACGTCAGACACTACTGTTCCCTCCTACTACTACATTGGATCGAGGCAGGACCAAATAAACCATTGTAGATTACGCTTAGGAATGAGTAACATTAATCACGATTTACACAATAGACATCTACTGGCTGATCCAAAATGTGCGTGTGGCCATCACACAGAAAACACAGAGCACTATCTGTTAGATTGTTCAAATTACATACAGATAAGAACAAATACAATATTCACTCTCAATCCTAACTGTATTGATACTCACACACTTCTTTTTGGTGACCAAACATTAACCAGGGAAGAAAACGAAAGAATTTTCATAACTGTGCACCGGTTTATCGCCCAAAGTAAACGTTTTTAATTTCATAGCGAATTAGTTTTTCTTCCTCATCTTCCTCAGGTACTTGTTCTCTCCTGATCTTGTTCATCTCCTTATGCTTGTTTATCTTCTTGTTTTTCTCCTTCTTTTTCTTCTTCTTCCCGTTGAGGTTGCTGCCAAGTAGGCTCTCGGACGGCTGTATAAGGCGGTAGTACTCCCTCAGTTGATGACTTTGCATTAGACCCACCGCGACACAGGGCTGGGCTCTTTAGTGTTTGGGGAGACGGACGCATCTCTCTCTCTCTCTCTCTCTCTCTCTCTCTCTCTCTCTCTCTCTCTCTCTCAAATTTGTGTAAGTTCGGCGCACTGGGAATCATGGTATTTGTTGTGTAGATTGTCTGTTTGCATCGCTGTTGGACTCTACTGATCTGTTCTATCTTCTTTCCTGTCTTTTAATTTAAATTAAGATTTCTACAAATTTTCCCATTTTTGATATTCACAATTTTTCTTTCTGTCTTAAGTGTCAATGTTGTTTATGCAATCCGCCGATGTGTTTTTAAACAGATAACTTTGTTTCTTAACATTTTATTTTTGTTTCAGGCATTATTTTAACAAAAATCACAGAAAGGTTCAAACGTATTTTGTTGTTTGTTCGTTTGCTTTTGCTCGTTTTCTTTCTTTTTTGTAGCATGTACATAGTCTAGCGAACACAATGTATCATTTCCTTGGGCAGGTGATTTTGAAAAATCCCTACCTCAGTGTTTACAATTATTATCATAATTGTTTTAGTTTTGTTTCGTGACCTGGGTGCCTGTTCATTTCTTGCTTGGTAGTGATATCCGTGTGATCAATACTCATGAAGTCATTTTAAAAAGGCAATTCTAAATGGTCGTGAGTGAAGACAATTTGTGATGCTTGAAACCAATTTTGGGGAACGTTTGTTTTTGATGATCTTTGTTTTGCTTGATATACCTTTGAAATTGTGTATGCTTTGTTCTTTTTTTACAACAAGGGAGATGTAGTAATTTGTGAACATTTATTCTGAATGAATAGTGCATGGCGTGGCTTGAATGAGTGAGGAGAGTTCACTAAAGAAAGTTGTTTGGAGCTAGATTGAAATTTGGTGTGTCAAAAATAATGCAAGGCTTGAAGAAAGATGTTTAAAGCATACCCTCCTTGTGTCGTATATATATTTTACAAGTGTGACGTTTGCTTGCCAAATGACGTAAGCCAAATTTGCATAATGATTCCGAGGGTGTGTGTGTGTGTGTGTGTGTGTGTGTGTGTGTGTGCAGGGGTGGGGGGGACATGGGGGAATCTCTTCAAAGTACAAGAATGAGAGATGCCGGAAGCTTCCAGAAATGTTCCGAGCATTCTGAGTGGCTGTAATATGTCCTGGAATGTTCCTCGCAGTTTGATGGGCCCTGCTACGTCATAATTGAGGAACGTTCCAAAATACTGCATGACTACTGATTGGTTAAATCACCTTTGTTTCTAGAACTTTCGATGCGATGATCTGTAAATCACATAGGGAATGACAGAGCAATGACGACAGAGACAACTGAAATTAAAAGTGTCATTTGGAGGTATGAGGGATGACAAGGAAACTGTAGGGGTAGGGATGAGGTGATTTGAAGGGGGGAGGAGGGGGGGGGGGAGAATAGGGCGGATAAGGTAATGTTGCTTTTAGCCCAGCCGACCGCAAGGTGCCATGTCAGGGCTGCTGGATCAGATGTGTGGGCAAACGGGCAGCAAGTCCTTTAGAAGATTCAATTTCTCCAAATGGTGCAGGAACCTAATTTGATCATATTATTCGCTCGAATGATCCTAGAAGCAGTTCTGGACGTTCTCGTTGATTATTAACAGGGCTAGGGGAGTCTGATACACAAAGGCTCTCTGTCCTAAACGATAACGTGGTTGAACGGCGCACTGAGCGAGGTATTAGTACTCTCCACTATGTTGATGGAGTCTGAAATGCTTTGAAGAACTCTCTTTGGTAGAAGGCTTTCTGCAAGATCAGATGCGTGGCCCCTGAAGATTCTGCCGGAGGCCAAGCTCTCTACGGTTGCTACGAGCAGCTTAAAAAAAACAAACAAACAAACAAACAATCAAAACAAAGCTGTACATACAGTTCGATTTCATTATGATTATCCACGGTACTTTTAATGTCGTCAGGATGATAGAGAAGCCTGTCTTGATCAAACGATTCGCTCGGCTGTTGCCACGCATTCCGCCATAATCTCGCTGTTTGGTAATAGCCATTCGTTATGAGAGATTCTGGTCTGAAAGGTTTTCTTTCTATTGCTCTCGATGAACGGGTGAAATAGCGAAGTGTTGTGGTACTGAGGCAGTTTTCATGACAATGGTGGAACCTGTCATTCTTTGAAGGAAAAAAAGATATCGAATTCATTAGAAGAATGATTTTCCATGACATGCAAAATGGCACACTTAATGTTCAATATGTGAGAATCCTGCTTTCTCCTTCTCGTTATTTTCAGTGCTTTTTCAGATTGCTCAAGATCAATTGTTGTTGGGTATTTTTAAACCTCTGTTGTGGCAGAGACATTTCTTTTGTTTTCAATGACGTTCAGCCAAAAAAAAGAAAGAAAGAAACGAAAGTGTGCGTCGTTTCACCTCTCTCTCTCCCTCCCTCCCTCCCTCCCTCTCTCTCTCTCTCTCTCTCTCTCTCTCTCTCTCTCTCTCTCTCTCTCTCTCTCAGTTGTCTCATAAACTAGCCGACACCCACCCACCCCCACGTCTTCCTTACTCTCTGTCCACTGTCCCTCCACCCACTCCCCTTCCTTCCACCCTATCCTCTTCTTCTTCAGGTCCAACAACTTCAAATCCGTGAATTCTCAGCCTCTGGACTTTCGTTGACGTGGAAATGACGATATTCCAGACTTTCGCATGGCATCAGTGGAGAGACAGGTAAGATTCTGGTATAGTCATTTTCTTCCTTTTCATCACAAAATGTCTGGAATCATCAAAGAATGATAAGCCCCCTCCCCCCCCCCCCTCCCTTGTCTTTGTTTGTTGTGCACATGGACGTTTACTGAAAGTTAGTGACCATGCACTGATTAACATCCAAAATTGTGAACTGGATATGAAAATCTTGATAGTGGAGGACTATGAGCTCGTTCTCATCTGTCAGTGATCACGATCACGAAGAAAACCATGGTGTGTATGTGTGTGTGTGTGTGTGTGGGGGGTGGGTGCGTGGGTGGGCGTTTGCGTACGTACGTGCGTGCGTGCGTGCGTGCGCGTGTGTGTATGTCTGAGTGTGCATATGTTTATGTTCGTGTGTCTAAGGGTGCATGTGTGCGCGTGTGTGTGAATGATCAAAGAATGATGAGCCTCCCCCCCCCCCCCCCCTCCCGGTTTGCTTTTTGTCTTTGTTTTGTTGTGCACCTGGACGTTTACTGAAAGTTAGTAACTATGCACTGATTAATATCCAAAATTGTGAACTCAACATAAAATCTTTATAGTGGAGGAGCATCAGCTCGTTCTCATCTGTCAGTTATCACGAAGAAGACCATGGTGTGTATGTGTGTGTGTGTGTGTGCGTCAGTGCGTCCGCGCACGCTGTGTGTATGTGTGTGTGTGCGTGTGTGTGTGTGTGTGTGTGTGTGTGTGTGTGTGTGTGTGTGTGTGTGTGTGTGTGTGTGTGTGTGTGTGCGCACGTGTGTGTGTGTGTGTGCGTGCGTCAGTGCGTCCGCGCACGCTGTGTGTATGTGTGTGTGTGCGTGTGTGTGTGTGTGTGTGTGTGTGTGTGTGTGTGTGTGTGTGTGTGTGTGTGTGTAAATAATGGTAATGAGAATACACATTGAAAGTCCACTATCAAGCGGAATCATTGGAGACAACAAGTCTGGCATTTGCACCGTCATGAAACTGTACAACCACGGGTGAAAGTCCACGCCCTCCTACTCCCCATCTTTCTTCTCCCTTTCTCCCCCCTCCCCCTGCCAACCCGCCCATTCCCCCACCCCCTGTCTCCTCCATGCCTTTCCCATCCCCGTCTTCCCCCCTCTGCTTCCTCCCTGCCGCCTCCACCTCACATCCAATTTCCCGTTCCCGCGTTCTCCCCCCCCCCCCCCCACACACACACACACCCCGCCCTCCCACCCCTCTCATCAGCGCACCTTCCCCTATAAACCCTCTCCCTCTCACCGAAGAAGTATGTAATACGCTAGTGGTCTGCCTTGTATGTCAGTGATGCAGGC
>JADBJO010026142.1:7500-22859 GCA_016801955.1 Conus betulinus | reverse complement strand
GTGAGTAGGATTTAATGAGTTGTAAGGATAAGATAAGATAAGATAAGTTAAGATAATGTTGCTTATAGCCCAGCTGACCGCAAGGGCCACATCAGGGCTGTCACCACGTTAAAATCAACTCACCAGTCATTTAAAAAAACAAAACAAAACAAAAACACAAACCAAAACAAACAAACACTTTCGAACAGGATTTCATGGAATCTGCTGTAAAATGTTTGTGTCTCACATGGTGCAAGTCCCAACACTCCAAAAGAATATGTTTCATTGTGAGTGGCACATGACATGGAATGCACCACAGAGCTTCTTCACTCTTTAAAAGGTATGAATGAGTAAAATACAAATGGCCGGTGTGCAGCCGGCACAGAACTGTTTCTCCTTTACGACCACCAGACGCAGATGAGAGGAACTCCTTAAGGTTTTGACGGATCTGAAAGAGCTTGTTGTCCATCTGTGTGTATTCCAATCCTCCTGCCAGAGATCTCTGACATAATCATTATTTTGGGTTTCAAATCTGAGCAGGGATAGGTGTGTGTTGACAGTTTCGGCATTCTTGGCCAAACGATCAACCATTTCGTTCCCTCCGATGCCAACATGACCAGGAACCCAAGCCAGAATAATGTTGTAACCCTCCGCTTTCAACTTGGTAAAAAGTTTAAAAAGTGTGAAAGTTCAGGGTGCTGAAGGTTGCGGCCAGCTATGGCCTCCAAAGCCGACAGTGAATCCGACAAAACCAGAAAGTCCCTCTTCGTAGATTGTGAGATTATCCTTAGTGCCAGAACCAGAGCTGTAACTTCAGCAGAATAAGCAGAAGCATCTGAAGGAATATGTTCTAACAGTATTTGAGAAGGAGCACCAGGGCAGTAGGCTGCACAGGCCACTCCATCTTCAGACTTGGAACCGTCAGTGAAAATTTTCTGATAGGATGGGAGTTTTGAACAGAGCTCAGCATACAACGCCTTGTATGCCAGAGAGCTGGTGGACTCTTTGCGAAAAGCTGCAAGATCAAAACGAATCTCTGGTGTGAAAAAAAGGCCACGGAGGCTCATCTGGAAACTTGGAAAAATCGGACACAACTCCTAGATCTAGACCTGCATTCCGCACGTGAGGCTGCATACGAAGACCCAAACGGCGGAATACAGTTAGGGTTGTTTTCGAATTTGCTTTGGAACTGAGGGTCAAAGACACAGTCATAGGCAGGGTTTTCCGGTTCAGAGAACAGTCTGAGATAGTAGTTCAAAGATAGTTTCAGCCTGTGGTTGGACAGTGAGGGTTCACCAGCCTCTGCGTACAGGCTGTACACAGGGGTGGTGCGGAATGCTCCGAGACAGAGACGAAAAACCCCTTGATGGTGGATAGGGTCCCAAGAGTTTGAGGCAAGATGGTCTTGCAGAGCCGAACACAGCACAACCATAGTCCAGTTTGGAACGGACCAGGGCTCTGTAGAGGTGCAGCAAAGTTTTCTTATCAGCGCCCCAGTCAGTGTGTGCTACGACCCGTAGAATATTCAGAGCTTTCTGGCAAGAAGTTTTGAGGTTTTAATGTGGCTGAGAAAGTTCAGTTTTTGATCAAAAATACCCCCCAGAAATTTGGCTTCCTTAACAGCTGGGATGGTGGACTTACCCAGAAGAATTTCAGGATCAGCAAAAAACTGATGAAAATTATGAAAATGGATTGACTGGGTTTTGGTACGTGAGAAGGTAAACCCGTTTCCCTCGGCCCACTGTTGAATCTTGTTGACACAAAGTTGGAGTCGACACAGTACGCTGGTGTAAGAAGCTCCCACTGCGTACAACGCGAAGTCGTCAACAAACAAAGAGGACTCAGAGCCCTGGCTTACCGATTTCACAATGTTGTTGATTTTAATGCTGAAAAGGGCAGGACAAAGGATGCTCCCCTGAGGTACACCCAACTCCTGCCCATGGATGTCCGAGAGTGTGGTGCCAACACGCACCTGGAATTGTCAATCTGCCAGAAAGTTCTCGATAAACAGTGGCAGATAACCACGAAAACCAAGTTTATGCAAATCCATAAGAATTCCTGATTTCCACGTGGTGTGCTACGACCCGTACAATATTCAGAGCTTTCTGGCAAGAAGTTTTGAGGTTTTTAATGTGGCTGAGAAAGTTCAGTTTTTGATCAAAAATACCCCCCAGAAATTTGGCTTCCTTAACAGCTGGGATGGTGGACTTACCAGAAGAATTTCAGGATCAGCAAAAAACTGATGAAAATTATGAAAATGGATTGACTGGGTTTTGGTACGTGAGAAGGTAAACCCGTTTCCCTCGGCCCACTGTTGAATCTTGTTGACACAAAGTTGGAGTCGACACAGTACGCTGGTGTAAGAAGCTCCCACTGCGTACAACGCGAAGTCGTCAACAAACAAAGAGGACTCAGAGCCCTGGCTTACCGATTTCACAATGTTGTTGATTTTAATGCTGAAAAGGGCAGGACAAAGGATGCTCCCCTGAGGTACACCCAACTCCTGCCCATGGATGTCCGAGAGTGTGGTGCCAACACGCACCTGGAATTGTCAATCTGCCAGAAAGTTCTCGATAAACAGTGGCAGATAACCACGAAAACCAAGTTTATGCAAATCCATAAGAATTCCTGATTTCCACGTGGTGTCATACGCTTTTTTCTAGGTCGAAAAAGATAGCGACCACATGCTGCTTATTGACAAAGGCGTTGCGGATGGTGGTTTCCAGATGGACTAAATGGTCAACTGTCGAGTGGTACTTGCGGAACTCACACTTCACTGGCCCAAAGGCATTGGTTTCCCAGCTTCCACATCAGACGGGAGTTGACCATCTTTTCCATCAGCTTACAGAGGCAGCTGGTCAGAGCTATTGGGCGATAGTTTGATGGGTTGGTAGGGTCTTTTCCAGGTTTTGGGATTGGAATGATCAGGGCTTTCCGCCAGGAGGTGGACAGCACAGCACCCTGTGGTCCAGATATGGTTATAGACTTTAAGAAGGGTCTGGAGACAGCTTTCCGGGAAGGTGTTTCAAAACCTGATAATGAATGTCATCCAGACCAGGGACAGAATCATTGCAGGTTTGCAAGCTGATTTTAGTTCATTGATCGAAAAAGGAAGATTTAAACTTCAGAGTTGTCTGATGTGAAATTGTATGAAGATTTCTCTCTGATTTGCTTGTTTCTTTAAAAGGCTGCAGATTTATTTGAAGATGAGGAGCTCTGTTGGATGGTGGAGGCCAACAGATTGGCAACAGCTTGTTTGTCAGTGATCAGAGCATTGGCAAGTTTCAGGTGATTAGTTGTAAGGAAGGGTTGGTTTGCGGGGAGGTTGTTAGAGAAAATTCAGGCAAGCATACAGACTCACTCTCAGCATAAACATTAGGAACTCGGAGCAGTCAGTGGGTGGTTGGAAGGTGCGTGCCTAGTAAGTGGGTGGTTGGAGGGTGCGTGCCTAGAAGGGTGGAGGCATAGACAACGAGCGCTCAGGTGTGCAAGACCTGCTAATTGCCGTTGTTAGTGTGTGGAAGTGATGTGCTTTGTCTGTAATGTCTGTTTGTCATGGGGTCACAGTAGTGTAAATGACTCTAATTATTTCAATTTTTGCCATGTGTTGTGGAAAACTATAGTTATTTCATTTTCTACCATTCATTGTGGTTAATTGGTGTCGACCAGGTGGTTAGTGGCTGGCCAGAGGAGGCCAATTTGTTCGATCAATTGTATTGGATTCGACAATGTTTTTAACTGTTGGCAAGAGTGCCAGTCTTACGTTATTTTGACAATCCAGAGTGGGTGCCGTTTGTTCTCGGTGTTGCGGAATCTTGTGAGTTAGTTTCCTTTGGAAGGGTGGACTTTGGGTATCTTGCGATCGTGTGTTGGGTTAAATACGAGCAGCCGTGTGTGTGGTATCTTTGGCATGTTGACTGTGTCGGTTTAGTTCAGTACCAGTTACTATAGGTACAGGGTTGCAGCTACTGAAAACCATATAGTGTATATCCAACTTTGGTGTATGTCCGGTTCAAGCGCACAGGAATGGTTAGTTTAAGACCTTTAGAACATAGGAGAATAACTACTGGTGGGGATAGCATGGAGACCGAAAAGGAGTTGAAGGTGAGGCTTAAGGCCGAGGGGATGGAGTTTGGGTTTGCGGGGCAGGAGCTTATCCTGTACATCAACAAGGGAGTCCATATGGCTAAGCAAGAGGCAAGGATGGAAAGAGATGAGCAGGAGCGTAAGGAAGAGAGGGAGTTGAAGTTGCAGTTGTTGAAGGACCGCAAAGCTAGAGAAGAGCAGGCAGAGCGTGATCATCTCGCTAAAAAGGAGCAGGATGAGAGGGATCAAGAGGCCATGCTGAGAGAACGCCAAGCCGAGAGGGACAGAATGGAAGAAGAGATCTATGCAAATAAAGAGAGAGAGAAAGGTGAAGGAATCATCGCCAAAGGATGCGGAAGAAGTGGCTGCATGTGCTACCCGCCTGGCAGAGGCTAAGAGAGCGATGAGGGAAGTGCAGAGAGAACGGGCTCAGCGAGGTCAGCCTCAAGGCAATAGTAGGGACCAAGCGCATGCCCAGGAGCAAACCAACAGCGACAGCGCCCAGAAGGATAATAGGCCTGTCCACGAAGAGGGCAGTGTAACACCACACTTGTTGCCTAGGTCAAGAGGGGATAAGATGTGTTGGGTGTGCGGCAACAAGGGGCACCTGAGTGCTTCATGTCCACAGAGAAGGCTTGGTGACAAGGGAAGCACAGGTGGGAAGGGCAACAAACCATCGGTGGCTAGAGTACTGGCAGGGGCCGAGTTAGAAAGCCTCGAGGCAGAGAGCCCACCGTCCCTCTGCGTGACGTGTGCTGTGAAGCATTATACCCCACGGTACACAGTTACCGTGAATGGCCGAAGTGTGAGAGGTCTAAGAGACACTGAAACTACATATACTGTGGTGGCTGAAGCATTGGTTGACCCCGAGGACAACACTGGAAAGGTGGTGGATGTGAAGATGGCTGACAGTGGCACTTTGTATAAGGTACCTGTGGCCAAGATGCATGTATCATCACCGTTCGTGGAGGGCAAAATTGTTGTACTAGTGTTTAAGAAACCATGTGAGCAAGTCCTAATAGGGAATTGGGCTGCTAACGAGTGGGAAGATGCACCGCACAAAGTACCGGTTTATGCGAATCTCAGGGCAGTGATGGCTGTCATGACACGAGCCAAGGCCAAGAGGCAGCAAGAAACCAACCCAGGGACTGCCCGTCAAGAAGCAAGTCATTGGGGTGGGCTTTGAAGAGCTCAAGAGGATGCAGGGGGAGGACCCAACGTTGGATGTACCCCGCATCTCCACCATATGTCAGGCTCGCTAAGACCTGAACTTGCTAAGGAGGGACAGACAGACTTACAGACCTACAATACCTGACGCCCCAACTCAAGTAGTAGTAGTAAGTAGTAGTAACAGGGACTGGCTCAAAAGCCTAGGCCTCGCAGCCTATGTACGTCCCCTCTCTGTCAATACTTTTTGTTAAAAGTATAGGTGTTGAATGCGCAATTGTCATTTTGTTACACTATGCCTAATATGCCATTTTAATCAACAAAATGGTTGAAAAGTTCCTTATACTTTGGAATTACATCCAAAAGATTCTTGAACTTGTTAGTATCTTCTGCAAATTTTTATGTTAGTAGGGAGTTCATTCCATAAAGGGGCTACTCTGTGTGAAAAGGAAGATTTTCTTCTGTTAATACGACAGTGCTGAATAAATATCTTTCCTTCTGCATTTCTTGTGATGCTATGTTGTGGAAGAGAAAAGAGTGAGTCAACACAAACATCATCAAATCCATTAAGTATTTTGTAAGTCTGTGTAAGATCACCTCTTGTCCTTCTGCCTTTTAGTGAATGTAGATTCAAATATTGTAATCTTTCTGCATAAGATTTATCTTTGCATTCTTTTAATAGCTTTGTAGCACGTCTTTGAACTCTTTCTATTTGTGATGACTGTCTTTTCAAGTATAACTCAAAGTCAAATAAGTAGTCCAAAAACAAATGACCAGTTCACACATATAATTTCATTCAAACCATGACACTGGGGTCCTTAACACTGAATATTCCACTCACTACCCACACGATCACTCTCTTCTCAAACTCAAACATTCAACCCCTTGACACAATTCACACATAGATTTCTAGTCACTGCACAACAAAACTAACATAAGATGATGAAACTAATTTACGACTAAACTTAGTTCGGGTCGAATCCTATTGTGCCCAGCCTGGTGTGATGCATCGCTACCATGCAATGCAACCCACACGACCGATAACACCTTGGCTATTGGCCCAACAGGACACCGTGAATCCGAGACCTACACTACAAATTCACTTAACGACTCATACACAAGCCAGCAACCAGGGAATGAACTCCGACACAATGACAGACCAATCACTAACATAGAATGCCCAAACAACAATTCTGTAACACGTACATACAAGGCTAACTAAACCAGATTACATTTCACCAACTTGGCACAGTTTAAACACGCATGACCATTGATAATCCAATAACTGGGTTGCTATGGATCACTCGCACAGAATGGCCCAACCAAGTTACACAACATGTAAGAAATGTTTACCTAAATGTCTCTTGCCACCACACAAAAGACAAATTGTCGTGAAAACCCATGCAGCTGGCAACACACACGAGCAATGACTAATTAACCAACACTAAGACTAAGCCTACTGCACAATGATATTAATTAAATAAATTTGAAGTCACTAAGGATTTCTGCTGGTGTCTGTCACACACTGGTAGTCTACTCCACAACCGATGAATGATGACACACTCTCCTGATCCTGGAAATAATGTCCAATGCTGTTACTTTAAATTGGCCCCTGTTTGTCAACCTTCACATGTACCACTTAAAACTGTGGCAGCAACAGGAACAGCAGTCTACGCTGTGCCACACCTCACACAGGGATCCCGTCACCAGCCACTATTCAATGCAAACAATACACTGTTTAAATTACAAACCAATAGTCCTTCCTGTCACTAACACTGCCCCTTGCCTGGCACCTCAGACAGCTTCCGGCCTCCAGCTGCCCAACTCAACAAATGAAGATAAGGATTTCCTTCTGAGTTCCCCATATCCTGGCTCAATCCGACTGCAAACCAGGTTCAGATGACAGGATTACTAAAATGTCTACAACGAATTATACCAAACGTACCTTGAACCAACACGTGTCCGGCCCAAACTCCGAGATGGGTTGTCCAGCGCCACCAAGGCCACCCCAAGACCGGCAGACCAGCACGTTCACAGCACCCAACCACAGCAGACCGGCACGTCCACAGCACCCAACCACAGCAAAAGTCTTCACCCCACCAGGTTTCAGGTACACAGGTTACAGTTCAACAAGAACACAGGGTGTTCGCCCGGTTTCCTAATCGCACCATGGCTCCAGGGAAGACACTGGTACCAAATAAATAAACAGGCACAAGTCCCTCCACTCTCCTCAGTGCAGCTCCAGCAAAACCTAGGCTACTTGCTGTTTCACAAATTACAGTAACAGTAGTCCTTTCACTGTACCCTCCAACAGCCAGAAGAACATTACACAGAAGCAGTCCCCTCCAGACTCACGGCAGCTCCGCTAATCCGTAAGTCAGAACCCTGAAGTTCCTAAAAGGGTTCCCTGGGACCTCCAAACATAGAAACAGTACACCAACTGTGAGAGACTTCCACTCTGAAAACAGTTGCAAAACACACTAAGCGACTGTTCACCTAACCCCCAGCCTGTTTTACTGTAAACTTGGCTATGATTGGATAATTCAACATAAGGCTAACTATGACTGGACAATTCACAGTGAGGATGATGCATGAACCAATTTTCTCACTTACACGGAAAACATTAAAGAGTTCAAGATATCCCTACCCTCCCCCAAGCTGTGCTGTCACACGGATATCCACTGACGCACACACACGCATGCGACGTGAGCGGAAAATGTTCGCCGGCTCACACCAGCACACACTGAGGGAATATTGACTCCGATGCGAACCACGCAAGATACACTGACATGGAACATGATCAGTCTGCACCTGCAGAAGTTCAAACAATAGATCTATCTATACGGGCTCACGTAACAATGTCACTGAACCCTGACAGTTAGCAGATTATCAGATGATCTGATGTGCTGTTTGATGGTTTGGCGCCAACAGAGGTGCTTTTGATCAACTGATGTTAGCAGATTATCAGATGATCTGATGTGCTGTTTGATGGTTTGGCGCCAACAGAGGTGCTTTTGATCAACTGATGTTGAGCACTGTTTTATGGCAGATTATTGTCTTTCAATACAGGTTTATGTCTGGACAGAGATGATGTCTCTGCTGCCCATGAGGAAATTCTGGTTTTGATCCGTCATTGCTGATGAAAGATTGTGCAAGTAGATGAACTGTTGAACAATTCCAAGCTTCTGTTCATGGACAGCTATGACCTGTAGTGATGGTGATAGTATGGCTGTCCATCAACTTGCTCTCAGCGCTGATTTCTGTGCCGTATTTTGTCGATGTTTCATCCAGCTTTTGACAAATTTGGCAAGTTCCTGTTCACTGCCTGCCATGCCAGGTCATGATGTCATCTGCGAAGCGAAAGGTCATGACCTGGTCTTCAAGTACATTAGTCATGGTACATTTCAGAAACCCGTTAGAAGGTGTGGGAGACAGAAGTCAGCCCTTATGAACTCTCGCTGAAATCTGAGACCACACTCCCATAGTGCTGTGAGTGAGTACCGCATGGCGGTTTTGGAGTACATGAACATATCTCCATGGTAGGAAGGTCGAAAAAACAACCACCCCAAATTCAAATTCCCTGACTGAATATAGCAAGTTTCCTTGGTATCACTATCACCTTAACGGAACAGATTGAAACCAATTTATTTACAGATTAACCTGTGGTTGTACTGATGTTCAACTCAATGATACCATTGTTTTTGTTTTTATAAAAAGGCACTCACAAATCTGTGTGGGCAGCAACAGACGTGTGGTGCACGCACATATTTACACAATACAAAATCTTCAGAACTGAAAAAACAGTTCACGCACATATTCACACAATACAAAATCTTCAGAACTGAAAAACAGTTCACGCACATATGTACACAATACAAAATCTTCAGAACTGAAAAACAGTTCACGCACATATTTACACAATACAAAATCTTCAGAACTGAAAAAACAGTTAAGTAGGAGCATCTGTATAATTGAATGAAAGGGCGGGTATGTACAGAACTTTGAATTTTCCTTTGATACTCCCTAAATCCACTTCGCGTGAAAGGAGGAGTGATACAGGTGTGATGCATGTTCAAGATGAGAAAGGGGAAGCTTGTGTGCTCTGTTCAAGAAGTACTTTCTTGTACTGTTCACTCCTCTCCAGGCAGCTTTAGCACAGGTCATCCCTTTCAGAAAACTGAGGCTGCCAGGAAAAGTTTGTTTAGAAACAGGTAGTGGAGTAAAACGTTTTACTGTTGTTTTCTTTGTCAACAGATGTAAAACGTTGACATGATGATCGCAGATAGATTAAAGCTTTGGAGGAATCAAAATCTGTGTTGCCATAACAACAAGTGGCTGCCATTCTGGAAAAGGACATGATTTTGTAAACAAACAAGTTTGCACGCCCTGTTGTGACAGTGAATAAGATGGAATCAAACACTCAAACTGTGCAGATATGATTCACACACACACACACACACACACACACACACACACACACACACACTGAAGCTGTTGGACAAGGAAAGACATCATTTACTCCATGAGCTGCCATACTCGTGACACGCCCACCACACGGGTTCTAGGGCCTTCTTGTGTCTGTTGACATTTTCCGCATTAAGATTTGAAGAAAGACTGTCAAATATGAACCTGATGAAGGCTGGAAGACTGCTGAAGGGAAAGTAAATCATGAAACATGGTATTAATTGAGAAAACATTGATACGGACAAGTTTTGGACTTAGGAGTCACTCTTAAAAGTATACTCAGAAGTTGGCAGTAGCTGATGCTCTGCTGTAGTGACTTATCTCAGAATTTGTCCACAATGAGTAAATCACAATGAGTGAAGCACTGCAAAGCAGGGTGGTGTTTTCTGGTCATGTCTCTTTCTTTGTCTATGTCTATTCTTCTTCACATTTTACAGGGTGGTTTCTGTGGTCAACAGCTACAACTGATTTAATTTGAATATATCTGGGTACACAAGTCATAGAGTAGTGGAGGAATAAATCAAGGTTTGCACATTTTGTACTTACTTTTGTTACTATTGTCATTATTACTACTACCATACTTGCTGTTGCTATGATAATGTGCTGGTGGCTAAGAATCGTGTTCATTAAAGGCTTGAATAGTTTGGAGAAATCAAAGGAAAAGGGTATGTAAAAGTGACTTGAGTTTGTTTAAGTTTGAAATCTGATGTTGTTCCCAAAAGATCATAAAAAAAACTGTACTTGTAGCAAGTAAATTCAGTTTTTAACTTGAAATCAAAGACTAACTACTAGAACCGTTAGTTGTTTGAAGATACCTAGGAAATGGTACCATGTTGATTGTAAGTACCTTGATAAATGCAGTGAAAATCTTACATTGATCAAACCAAACAGCCCTCACTCTGATATAAAAGTAAGGTTATATGTAAGTGGTTTTGTTTCGTGTGTATGATTTATATCAAGCAGTCTTTAGTATATGTTGAGTGTGAAAATTCAGTCCATATAAGTCTTAGAAGTTTTGAAAGTTTGTGCCTTTTTTTTTTAAAGTAACACCCCTGAAAACTTCACCAGCTGGTTAAATCATTTATTTAGGATACTGGTTAAGCAAGCTCGATTTGCTATCCTAAGACGCTCGCTGTCTTCTGTTGCAGGCTCTCCAGATAACATGAAGATTTTAGTGGCAGGCTAGCCTGGATATGACTTGGATTCTTCATTTCATTCAAACAGGACACGGAAGGTGTTATTTCTCCTCAGGATGATGATGTACTGTAGTCAGCTGCAAAGCCACAAAGACTGTTGTCAAAATGGACTTGTCTGTTTTTCTCAGGGATAGCTATCAGTGTTTTCAGGTTGTTATTGTGATTCTAAGAACAAATCTTCCTATCACCATTTGCAATTTGGAATTTCTTGATACAAGGAAGATTCAAGATTATCTGATGTTTGAGAACAGGATCTCTCTCTCTCTCTCTCATGCCCCATCATCCCACCTTTCTCTCTCCGTCTTTAATGTGTAGCAAAAGACAAATCATAGTAGGATCTTTTCTTTTAAAATTTCAAAGGGAGTTATGCATTAATTTGTGTAGTTTGGACACAGTAGAAGAATCATGTTTAGTTTAAAAAAAAAATCTATGATCTCATTTTAAGAATGGCTGTTATTTTCATCAGATCTAGTCCATAATCACTTGAAAGATGGATCTTACTTGTTGATCTGTGTTACTGTTATTTTCGTAAATCTAATTTAATTTGATTTATGTATTATTTATATATCTATTTTTTTTTTGCTCTAGGTGAGCTGATGTTGCTTGTGGACCATTTTCACACTTTAATAGAATTCATATATCTAGACAAAACGAGACAGAGTTAACTGAAAAATGTGTGTGTGTGTGTGTGTGTGTGTGTGTGTGTGTGTGTGTGTGTGTGTGTGTGCGTTTGTGCTTGCATGCAAACTTGCATGTACATTTGTACTTCTGACATGTATTCATCAAACAACCTTTTCATTGCTGTCATTAAAGCTTTGATTTAAACTGTTCACTCTAGATCTCATTTAGAAGCAATTCAGAACACAATTGCTGGAAACGAAATATGGTGATCAAGATGTTAACATTTCTGCTCAAGAAAAGTCATTTTACAATGCTTTAGGTTACACTGGGATGGTTTTTTTTAATCTCAGAGAATACTGCATGTCTCAGAGTTTCTTTAAAATAATAATGTTGAACAGAGTTGTGTAACAGATCCAGGTCAATAACTGGGGGACATGTCAAGTTATGATTTATACAAATCTTGTTTGTCAATGTTAGTGTGAAACTGGCAATGATGCAAATGTATTGTTGAATAAGGACTACGTGGTTCATGGAAGTTTTTTTTTTTCATTTATATGTTTTTGCCCCCACCACATGCACAAGGAGGGCTGGGGTATTATAATCATCATTTCATATCCCTGCCTTCTGCACATGCTATCAAACTATTCTCTACTCTGTCATGAGAACTCGCTACTAGAATTGCTAGCCCCACAACTCCCATTTTGCTCTCTACATTTGATGTTCTCTCTGTGTTGTGGTGTATGTGTGCATGTGTGAACAGATTATTTCATTTGTCAAAACATCGTATAAAAACAGTATGTCCATTCACATTCCACCAGTGAAGGAAACTTTTCATTCTGGGTTAGTGTCATTTTCATTATGTGAAAATCCCCTTTTTGTGATAATGTGAATCCAGTTCCAGTCATATTGATCATGAGGCAATAAACTGGTTTCAAAGGGATCTCTTCATGTCTAAATGTTTATAAATCTGTGTGCCCGCTCCTGTCTATATCTCTCAGTGTGTCTCTCAAGCCCTCCCACTTCCACCCACCCCTTCTCTCTCATTCATTCTGTCTCTCAGCCATTCTGATTCTTATTTTTTTTTTTGCTTCTTTTTGCTGCTCAAATCAACTGTTAAAAAACATGCCTTAAAAAATCAACAATGAAGAAATCTCATGAGCTATTATTGTTAGATATACTTGGTGAAGAAAGTCGGAGGTCCGAGAGTTTAGAGTCATCTGCAGGCTGTACTCTCTCTCTCTCTCTCTCTCTCTCTCTGTCCCATTCGCTGATTAAACTGAGCTTTGAGTGGTCTAGGTGGACTGGTATCTCGTGTGGACTTCAAAATCAAATCATTATTTGTGATTCTATAATTACGTTGCAGACACATTGTATAGTTTTGAAATTCAATCTATTCTTGCTAAGGAAAGCACGTAGCAATAGTATGGCGCCTCCCTATTCTATGTTTGGCTGGTTGGTTGATTATTGTTGTTGTCGTGTGTACATGATCAATTCCGCAACCAAATGCTGTATTCCTTTGACTGCAGGCCCTTTGTTCCCACCGCCTCTCTTCCCCATCACTACCCCCACCCTCACTTGCTACACACAGATATACGCGCGCGCGCGCGCGCGCGCACACACACACACACACACACACACACACACACACACACACACACACACACCAGTCCATATGATCTTGCCGTTAGTGCTGAGAGCTATGGTGTAATGCTGAATTATGGTGAAAACTCTCCAGCTGAAGGGCAGTTCCACGCCTTAAACAGAGCACGCTCGGTTTGTTTTCAAGGAAGATGAAATCACGGTGAATTCTGAGAGTAACCATTATTGAAAGGGCTCTCTCTCTCTCTCTCTCTCTCTCTCTCTCTCTCTCTCTCTCTCTCTCTCACACACACACACACACACACACACACGCACGCACGCACGCACGCAGGCACGCGCGCGTGCATGTCCGCAAACGAAAAATCCTGACTTGTTCTTGGCAGCCTCACACGCGCGCTGATATATGTGGATAATTTCGCATTTCAAGGTCCCCTTATATATTGTAATAACACTGTCAAGCAGTCCTTTCGTGATTGTATTGTTCATTATGTGCAGTTCAGAACCTAGTTCTGCAACCTCATGGTGCGATTCCATTTATCCGTTAACAGTTACAGTTATGAACACGACAACGATTACAGAGCCCTGTAAAACGTTGAAGTGTGCACCAGACTGGTGGCAACACCGTACAGAATCGCGAGCGTTTTAACACAGCTGTTCATTACCCTCCCCAGTCATGACATCAAACCACTCAAAACCGTTCCTGTTTTGTCAGTATACTGTCCCATTCAATATAAATGGAACTGACATAACGGTAGTCCCCTGAGCTCATCATCAGTTCTGTGAACCGCTCTGTCTCGGTTTCCTCACATAGTCCCAGAGTCAAAAGTGATGCAAAAGGTATTGAGAAATGGCTAGAATGACGGACACACCCGACCTGTCCGGTATAGCATCGATTAGTACATGCTCTGATTTAGAGAAACGTTTCTGAAATTATTACTGTTGCCGTGTCTGATCTGAACACATGGAATCGTGCTCACTTCATTTCTGCCTGTACAGCACTGCAGCCACTGCAGCAGATGCAGTCATCTCGTCAACAAGACATTCCAGTATACTTGGATTCGGTCTTGAGACAGACACTGGGACACAACTACGGGAAGATAATTGTAAATGAGACAGCATGCGTGAAGAGCAGTAACGGCCCTTTCATCCGCTTATAATGCAATGCTATATAAAGTACTAAAGCAATACGATGCGCTATGAAAGAGCAGGCTAGCTTCTCAAATCCACGCTGACAGAAACAAGGCGAAGAAAACAAAACGTTCATACATACTGCATCTTTTTTTGGTACTGAGGAATCTGCTGCGTGGTAACATACTGATAAAATGCTGAATCAATCCATGCACAAGTTCGTGTCAGATATCTGAGTTACTATACTTTTCGTGTTCTATTAAAAAGGAATCACACAGACTTTACAAATGGTTATACAGACGACAACAACAAGCATGCAGTCTTTTGTCAGTGCACATAAAAAAAGAATCCATATCAACGGCAGTGAGAAAGACATGTCTGACAAGCATGTGGGGAAAAATACTGCTGGACGAACAGTTCAATTAATGACAAGTTTATTGAGAAATGAAGGAAGATATACATGTGTGCGTGTGTGGGGGGGGGGGGGGGGGGGGGGGGGTAGGTGGGTGAGTGGGGGGCATGACGGTTGAAATAATGAGGTCAGTTAGGCCTAACAAGGGATAGATAGGGAACATATTCCAATACAACGAAGTGCTACCTGACCATTCATCCGCGAAACTCACTCAAGCGTGCAATCGTTTCCTGTTCGATCTTCGAGGGACCGACCGACTGCAACGTTGAGTGGTTTTGACCTTGCATGGAGTTCATGGCACCCGCGAGAGGTCAGCGGCTTGACGTTCGGTGCCAGAGAACAGTAATTACTGCCAGTGTGGCTGTGTACCCGTGTTGTGCTGTGTAGATTAACGTCAGGGGTGTTGGTGTGTGCAGAGGCAGATCTTTGTTATGGAGATACAGTGTATGGTCTTCACGTATCTGGCCAAGATCATGGCTTCAGTTTTTACCAGTGCGAGTCTGTCGAGTTGATAAGACGACAGGTGATTTTGCAACTGCTGATGGTACGCTGATGTGGTGGTGTTGTTCCGTCTGCTGTCACGATTTGTACTGAAGGTGAGACTTGCTTCTGTGCAGATGGAGGAGAATATCACACAGGGGCGTTTTAAAAACACAACCGAGGGGTTTGGGGTCTCAACAACAGTAATTAACAACATTTACTGGGTA
>JADBJO010026142.1:0-2500 GCA_016801955.1 Conus betulinus | reverse complement strand
CACCTTTTCAAAACATTGATCTGCTGCAGGATTAAAATTAGGATGGTATAGGGGAAGAGATGGGTGTGGGATGGATGGGGTGTGTTCAAGGGTTTATCCCCCTTCCCTCCCCATCTACACACACATACACACCACACACACACACACACACACACACACACACACACACACACACACACACACACACACTGATGCAGGCAGACGGACAGACAAATAGACAGGCACACACACACACACACACACACACACACACACACACACACACACACACACACACACACACACACCACACACAGAGAGAGAGCGAGAGAGAGAGAGAGAGAGAGAGAGAAGAGCGAGGAGAGAGAGACACACACACACACACACACACACACACACCACACACACACACACACACACACAACACACACACACACACAACCTCCCCACTCTTTCAACATTCCCTCCGGCCCAGGTTGGATAAATAACGAGAAAAATTGAAAATGGCGTAGCATGCTTAAGGGGGAAAAAAAAACAACAAAACATAGCAAACAACACAACACAACTGGAAAATAAGTATAGAATAAAACACCTGATCAGAACATGTCATTAGCAATTCTGCTGATGGAAAGTGTAGATAATGTCCGGATAATTACCTACCATCCCCACCCCTCCTCTGTCTGAACCATTGTGATGACAGCGCAGCACAGGAAGATCAGCGGATAAGGTGAACTATTCCTCCACTCTCCTTACCTGTCCCCGCCCCTTCCCTCATTCTCACCGCCACCCCCTTCTTCTCCCTACCGCTCATCATTTTTTTAAACGCTGTTAACATCTCACAGGAAATTGAAACCACCGTGACGAGTCTGATGCTGAACTGCTCACCTAAGAAAAAAAAAAAAAAAAAAGAAGAAGAAAAAAAAAAAGGTTTTCGGTCGAGGGATGGAGGGGGGAAGGCAGGGGGGAAGGGAAGGAGGATGGAGGGGATAGGAAGTGTGTGTGTGTGTGTGTGTGTGTGTGTGTGTGTGTGTGTGTGTGTGTGTGTGTGTGTGTGTGTGTGTGTGTTTGCAAGCTCGTACGCGCGCATACGCTTATGTGAAGAAGAGGTAAAGGGGAATATGGAAGGGGTGGATGTCGATTGTTAGTGATTTTCCAAGATAGTCGCCAGGAACAAGTCAGCTAAGATACAGCTGAGTTGGATGAAGATAAGTGATTGCTCGTTCATTCGTTCATTTTCGTTGTCCTGAGTGTTGTGTATCTGAAGAATACCTGAAGAAGACCTATGAAGTCGAAAACGTGTCGTGTTTTGTCTTGTGTGATTCGTTTGTCTACGTTTTTTTTTGTTTGTTTTTTTTTGTTGGCGGTGCTTTATCAATACCTTTTCAAATTTGTGAAGAAGATTTCCGCCTGCAGTCGCCTGACATTGCAGCTGAGATACAGCTGTTATCAGAAAATAAAAATGTTCTTTTTTCTGTGACAATGTTGCTGACTATTCAGATTTCAAATTTTCTATCTGTTCCAGGGGTCGGGAGCACAGCTTTTTCTTCAGGCCGCCATGCTGAGTTCCAACAGACCATCATCAGAAAGTCCAGTGCTCGATATCACAGGCAATTTCTGTGGACGGTCACCATCACTGTGTTAAAACATTAGCCCCATCCCCACTCCCCACCTCCGCCATACCACTGTCAAGAATATGATATTTCGTTTTTAGGTCTCCGCAGCGTGATGCATTCGTTACGCAGCCAATCTCTGCTTTTCCAAGACACCAGCCACAGACATCCCAGAGAACTGGGATGCAAGAAGGTAAGGCAACCCAACGACAACTCATTTCTGAGCTTTAGCATCAGACAATGGAACTGAACGAACGTGGGCCATGCTCCCAGCCAAAAGACATTCTGGAGATGGAAATAGGATTGGGCTCTTGTATGACAGCTGTAACAAATTATCCGAGAAACCATCACACATTTACAGCTGAGACACTCAATGTGGGTAGAAGCACCATTAGTCATTCCATTGGTGAGAGCTAACGATTCTAACACAACTACCTCAATATTCATCTAAACACTGATTGTGGCAGCCGAAAGCACAACGGCCTGAGACAACCACCTCACACTTTCAGTTGATACATGACTGTGGTAGTGCACAGTGCTGTTGATGGAGACATCCACCTCATAGTGTCAGCAGAACGCTGACTGTGGTAGAAATGCCATAGGACGTTCTACAGGGCGAATAGACCCGCTGTACAGTCTCCAAGACATCCGCCCTCAGAGTTCAAAACTCCTGCGGTACGTCGGAGAGGCGACATGGGTCATTCCTCGGGAGACACCCAGCTGGTGATGAGCCCTGATCTTGGTGGGGTGGGCACGGCGCTGTTCCTAGGAGGCCTGGCGTCCGGGGAGTGGGTGGAGGACACGAGGGACAACCACACGGTGTTCTACGGCCCTGTGGGAGTCGTGTGACCAGGGAGATGCCCCATCCTCAGGATGCTCCGCGATCAGCCTGAGTCTGCTGAAGGTCAGGG
>JADBJO010026141.1:12500-17500 GCA_016801955.1 Conus betulinus | reverse complement strand
TAGTCTGTTTCGTTTTCTGTTGAATGTTGTGTGTTTTTTTTCTCGTTTCTGTCACTTCTTTTAGTCTTTTTTCTGTCTTTCTTCATTCTCTTTTTTTTGCATCCTTGTTCTTTGTTTTTAATTTCTCTTTTCATTCATTCATCTTTTCTGTGTGTGTATACCCGTCCTTTGGCTATCGGTCTTATCTTTTTCCTTTTCATTTTTTCTCTCTCTTTTGTTCATTCTTCATCTTTCTCGCGCGTATGCACTTTCTCTCCCAGTTCTTTGTGCGTTCCTCTCTCTGTCTTTTCCCCTTGTTTTGTCTCTGTCTGTCTGTCTGCTGTCTCTATGCCTCCCTCTCTCTCTCTCTCTCTCTCTCTCTACTATCTTCTCTCTCCTCTCTCTATGTCTTTTGCTTGGTAGGGTTGTAGCGGCATTATGCTTAAAACTTCAAAGAGGGACACAACGCAAAATGCAGAGAGCGTAGAACTCGATTGCAGTTTTTTTTTCTTCTTTTTTTTTTTTCCCGCCATGAAGCTGTTCTGGAAAAGTAGCCGCAAGTCGTAACTCTGTTCGAATTCAAATTCGTCGGACGAAAGTATCTGTTTGGAAAGCATCCCTGTTGTAAGCTGTGTTATGTGTGGTGTGTGTGTGTGTGTGGTGTGTGGTGTTGTGTGTGTGTGTGTGTGGGTGGTGTGTGGTGTGTGTGGTGGGGGAGGGGGTGGAGGGGGGGGAGTGGGAAGAGGAGGAGGGGAGGGGGGAGGGTTGTGGCTGCAGGGCCAAGAGGGTAGTGGGGGGGGGGAGAGGGGGGGGGGGGGTGGGGGGGGGAGGGGGAGCAAATGGTTTTGTGAGGAAGGTGTGTTTCGCTTTCTTTGAAATGGTGTGAATGGGGCTAGCGTGCGAGTAGTTTGCTTAGTGACAGGACATTTTTTTTTGTTTTTTTTTAACTGTCCAAATCGCGGTTCCTTCTTATGCTTCTTGCTATCTTAATGCCAATTTATGTCTCTTTCAATTTCCTGCTTTATTTATTAATCTCTTTTGTTTCTTTTTAAATATCTTTTATGCTCGTTCGATATGCGGTCAAAGGGTACCGTTCTGTCTTAAGAAGCTCGTTCTGTGGGTTTCGGAGTTGGACAGTCGGGTATGGGTGTCTGTCGGCTGGCCTTGCGAGGTGGCTGGTGTTGACTTTCTGAACCTGCAACCTCTTTTCCCGTTCCTGAACCTGCTGTTTCTTTTGCTTGCTTCAGCCGTATTCTTTTCTTTGGGTGCGATTTGTGTAGAGAGGTTCCCCCTTGGTGTGTGACTTAATATTGTTTTTAGGTAAGTAAGCTAGCTACGCGCGCGCGTCATCTCGCTCTCTCTCGCTCGAGCTATATCTCTCTATATCTCTCTACTCGTTGCGATCGCTCTCATATCTCTCTCTGTATCTCTCTCTTATCACCCCCACGCCCCCCCTCTCTCCTCTCTCTCCTACCTCTCTATCTCGTCTCTCTCTCTCTTTCCGCTTGTAAAGTTTCTTTTTAATCTATTGTTTGGTGTTTTCTTTCTGTTCAGTTCTTTATTTCTCTAGTACTTTTTTTCGATTTTCCCGTTATTCTAATCTCTGTTTGTTGTACCGTCTTTCATCTCTTTCTCTTTTTTTTCTCTCTTTACATTTGTTCCCTTTCTTTTTTTCTTTGTTTTAAACCTCTTCCTGTTCTTTTTACGTTCTTTCATATCATTTATTTATTTTTCTCGCTTCCTATCTCTCCCTCTTTCTTTCCATTTTCCATTATTTATTAACTTTTTTTTCCGTATTTAATGTGTTTTTCTTTTTTTCTCTCTTCTTTGGAGTTCCCTTTTATTTTACCTCTTCTCTTTTTTTCTTCAAACTTTCATTCCTCTGTTTTCTTTTCCGTGCCCCCCCCCCACCCCCCCATCACCTTTCTTTCTTCCTTTCATTCACCATACATTGTTCAAGGGGGCGTATTGTAGCAACGAGCGGATTGTACTATTTTCAAGACACCGGAAAGTAGGGGAAAAGAAAAGACTTCAGATGATAGCGAGAATAGCGAGGACCTTAAACATTTTCACGGTTATCTTAGCCAAAACACATTTTACAGAAATCAGAAAAGAGACGAAGCCAAACAAAAAACGGTACCGGATTTCTCTGTGCGTTGAATTCTTTGAAAGTTTGCCCAGTGTACTAAGAGTAAACCCGGAGCCAGAAGATTGCATTGTGTTTCGACGCTTCTTCTTCTTCTTCTTCTTCTCCTCTTCCTCTTCCTTTTAGTCTTCTTTTCTTCTTCGTCTTCTTCTTCTTCTCATCCCTCAGTCCTCCTACTCTTCGTCTTCTTCTCTTCTTCCTTCTTTTCTTCTTCATCTTCCTCCTCCTCCTCTTCTTCTTATTCTTCTTCTCTCTTTTCTTCTTCTTCTTCTTCTTCTTCTTCTCCTCTTTTCTTCCTCTTCTTCTTCTTCTTCTCTTCTTCTTCTTTTCTTCTCTTTTCCTCTTCTTTTCTCTTTCTCTTCTTCTTTCTTCTTCTTATAGTCTTCCTCTTCCTGCCTCTTCTTCTTCTCTTCTTCTTCTTCCTCTTCTGACTTCTTCTTCTTATTCTTCGTATTCTTCTTCTTCTCCTATTCCTTTCTTTCTTTCTTTCCTCTCTTCTTCTTCTTCTTCTTCTTTTCTTCTTCTTCTTCTTCTTTCTTCTTCTTCCTTCTTGTAATTCTTTGATCTTTCTTCTTGTTCTCTCTTCTTCTTTCTTCTGCTTCCTCTTACTCGTTCCTGATTCTTCAGCGTCCTCGTCTTCTTTTTTCTTCTTTTCTCTTCTGTGCTCAGCCAAGGAGTCCATTCTCTGGATTCTACAGGACAGTTTGTAGACACCGAATCTCTGGTCCCTGTGGAACCTGCGGCCTTCGCGCACTTCTCCGGTCAAGACGATCTCGACTGTCCGTTTCACCCGCACCCTCCCAACCACCCCACCCAACCACCCCACCCCCCCACCCCCCCAGTCCCTACTCCCCTCCTCCTTATTCTCTCCACTTCCATGGAATTCTAGCGAGTTTTCAACCTGGGTTTTTTTTCACACGGTCCTTCGTCTTTGTAAGAAACTCTGCGCAGGGGGCGTCTATTCCCGTGGAGTCATCCCTTTCCGGTTGATCTACGCCAAGGTTCTTCCCTCGTGATTGCGTCCATCGTGGCATTAATGAGATTGTTGATACACTGGGAGGACAGGTGTGGTGTTTGACACATTGAATAACAGTGTGAAGTGTTAACACAATGACGGACAGTGGGAGGTGTTGACACAGTGACGGATGAGTGGGAGGTGTTGACACAGTGACCGGACAGTGGGAGGGTGTTGGACACAGTGAAGGACAGTGGGAGGTGTTGACACAGTGAAGGACAGTGGGAGGTGTTGACAAAGTCAAGGACAGTGAGAGGTGTTGACACAGTGAGGACAGTGGGAGGTGTTGACACAGTGACGGACAGTGGGAGGTGTTGACACAGTGAGAGGACAGTGACGGAGGTGTTGGACACAGTGAGGACAGTGGGAGGTGTTGACACAGTGACGGACAGTGGGAGGTGTTGACACAGTGACAGGACAGGGGAGGTGTTGACACAGTGAAGGACAGTGGGAGTGTTGACACAGTGACAGACAGTGGGAGGTGTTGACAAAGTGACAGGACAGTGGGAGGTGTTGACACAGTGGACAGACAGTGGGAGGTGTTGACACAGTGACGGACAGTGGGAGGTGTTGACACAGTAGAGGACAGTGGGAGGTGTTGTTGACAGGTGTGACACAGGACAGTGGGAGGTGTTGACACAGTAGAGACAGTGGGATGGTGTTGACACAGTGACGGGACAGTGGGAGGTGTTGACACAGTGACGGACAGTGGGAGTGTTGACACACAGGACAGTGGGAGGTGGACAGTGGGAGGTGTTGACACAGTGACGGACAGTGGGAGGTGTTGACACAGTGACGGACAGTGGGAGGTGTTGACACAGTGACAGGACAGTGGGAGGTGGTGACACAGTGGGACAGGACAGTGGGAGGTGTTGACACAGTGAAGGACAGTGGGAGGTGTTGACACAGCAAAGGACAGTGGGAGGTGACACAGTGGGACAGTGGGAGGTGTTGACACAGTGAAGGGGACAGTGGGAGGTGTTGACACAGCACGGGACAGTGGGAGGTGTTGACACAGTGACGGACAGTGGGAGGTGTTGACACAGTGACGGACAGTGGGAGGTGTTGACACAGTCACAGGACAGTGGGAGGTGTGACACAGTCAAGGACAGTGGGAGGTGTTGACACAGTGAAGGACAGTGGGGAGGTGTTGACACAGTGACGGACAGTGGGAGGGTGTTGACACAGTGAGGACAGTGGGAGGTGTTGACACAGTGACCGGACAGTGGAGGTGTGACACAGCACAGTACAGGACAGTGGGAGGTGTTGACACAGTGAAGGACAGTGGGAGGTGTTGACACAGTGAAGGACAGTGGGATGTGTTGACACAGTGAAGGACAGTGGGAGGTGTTGACACAGCACACGGACAGTGGGAGGTGTTGACACAGTGAAGGACAGTGGGATGTGTGACACAGTGAAGGACAGTGAGAGGTGTTGACACAGTGACGGACAGTGGGAGGTGGGACACAGTGAAGGACAGTGGGAGGACACAGTGAAGGACAGTGGGAGGGTGTTGACACAGTGACGGAAGGACAGTGTTGACAACAGTGGAGGTGTTGACACAGTGAAGGACAGTGGGAGGGTTGACACAGTGAAGGACAGTGGGAGGTGTTGACAGTGAAGGACAGTGGGAGGTGTTGACACAGTGACGGACAGTGGGAGGTGTTGACACAGTGACAGGACAGTGGGAGGTGGGAGGGTTGACACAGTGAAGGACAGTGGGAGGTGTTGACACAGTGAAGGACAGTGGGAGGTGTTGACACAGTGAAGGACAGTGGGAGGTGTTGACACAGTGAAGGGACAGTGGGAGGTGTTGACACAGTGAAGGACAGTGGGAGGGTGTTGAAACAGTGAGGACAG